>JBBPMA010000867.1:0-16096 GCA_038090075.1 Xanthoconium purpureum | reverse complement strand
GGGTGTCGATTTCATCCTTACGGTGCCAAATGCATTGCCAGCCGTACCACATCGAGGAATGCGTCACGGATGGAAAGCGTGTGGCTACACCTTCCTATTCAACCTGGTGAGTGTAGCGAAGCGAAATGAATGGCTATGCTGCATCTTATCTGACCCTCTGGACTTTAGCTTGATTACAGTGCAGGGGTGATGCCAATCGGCCACGTCAAGAAGGTTGACATCGTTTCACCCTCTTTCCGTGCCCGCAATGCCATTGAACGGGAGAATTATCGCATGTACGATCCGGCTGCTATGGAGGGTCTTCCGATAGGCATCCAGGTCGTCGGCAAACGTCTCGACGAGGAACGTGTGTTGGAAGGTATGAAGTTGATCGAAAAGCTTATGAATGCTGCTGGCTTGACCTATACCGGGATTCCTTTGTAATGTGCGATATGAGCGACGTGTGGTTTGCCTGTACGCTTGGTGTATGTATACGTGCAATCGCTTATCTGTCCTGAATTTAGAACGCATGACAGGGTCGATAAGCACTTAGGAACGGCGGAGGTATTCCGACGGGACGTCCTATTGGGGGGCGGGCGGACGGGCGGGCCGCTGAGTCATTACCGCCAGTTGTTATGCCGATCAGAACGTAGGTACAACGCGTGCATGGATCCCTGATAGACACACTTTAGGCGTGTTTTGAATGCCCCACAGATCTCATTCCGAGATGTTAACGCACTCTGACAAGCTTTATCTAGCCGTTCGCGCGACGCGTCGACGGTGTCATTTCATTCCAGACAGCGCGGCGCTGAAGCGTTGATGGCCTGACACCTGTCACGGAGTCAGGTCTGGCCGAAAGATTTCCGTGTAAGCACGCTGACTACTTATGTGCATATAGGCGGCATAAACATGTCGGGACGCGAATACGAAGACCCGTCAAGTAACAAAGCGCCTTGGAAACGATACCGTGACAATGTAACCAGGAACCTTCCCAGCGCCTTCATAATCCAGGCGAAACGAAAAAGGTCATATCGGCGGCGAGAATGACTTGGAGGAACAACTTGGGGCTTAGGAGTTATTAAACTGATCATGGTTTGACCGCAGCATGGCATACTCGGTGTGGCAAAACGAAAAAGGTCATATCGACGGCGGGAATAACTTGGAGGAACAACCTGGGCCTGGGCGTTATTAACTGACCATGAGCTTGCCAATCAATGAAGCGGGTTCGACCACACGTTACGGCGAGGAGAGATATGTCAATGAACGAGACAATGTCATATGCATGTTTATTATTGACGGCATGGGCGGTCCTCGGGGATAGATCGATAGGGCTAATTGAAGCAATATCACGTCTGCCTTGCAAGTATGGATACGGTCGTGTGCGGTAATGAATGGGCACTTTGGGGGTGCTTGCAGCTCTAGGTGATTCAGCTCAAGTCTATTCAATGGCCCCCTCTGCTGGTGTCCTGCAGCGCTGTGGAGTAAAAAACTGAGGTACAAAAAAACGGCAGGTCCCCCGCGTTACGTTAGATTCAGATGCGATCAAGATTGTTCCCACTAAAACTTCAAGTGCTCCCACATGTGCCTGGCTTGTTCAAATCAATTTCGTTCAAGGGGGAGTACGTGGAGACAAACGGACACAACACGGAATCATATTGGCATCACAACAGTGTCAAGCTATAGCCGGGAAACCCGCTTGCCAGCACCAAGGACGTAAACCGAATAATCCAGCATATACAGGACCGAATAGTCGATGGGGAGAAAAGACGGGGCAGGAAGCAGAAGGGGACTCATAATCGTGGTTGTCGTCAAGTAGCCACGCGTGCTGTTAGATCACGATACAGCGGCACCGTCGTACCTAACTAGATTTTATTCACCATCGACTGCTTCTGCTTCTGCTTCTCCATCCTCCCTGACTTCATTCCCGTCAACCCCGCCAACTTCGTCGGTGATATCGCTCTCACTCTCCGGCGGAATCGGTTCGGACGGTGGTGGTTCATTTAAGTCGAGCAGTGGTTGAGGTGGTGGGGCCAACTCGGATTCTGCAGGTGTTTCCGCATCCTCAGGCTCTTCGTCGCTGGGCAACGCGACAGGCTCGCCGACGGGCTCTGCGACACCCTCTTCCGGACCGGGTAGGATCTGTGTCGATTCAGCCGATGCATCGGATGCAACGGCGTTTACTTCTTCAGAAGGTGAATCCACAACCTCAGAGGTGGGCGGTCCATCGGTAGATGCGTTGTCCTCGGGCCCATCTATCACTTGGATGGGCTTTTCGGGACTTGATTCGTTCGCTGGGTCATCAGAAAGCGATTCTTGCAGTAATGGCTCCGCTGGAAGCGCCTCACTCGGTGCGGGTACACTAGATGTATCCTCAAGTGAGATGAGTGAGAGTTCTTCCACTGGCGGGGATAAAGAACCAGTGAAAGTCAACTCTGAACGAGCATCGCCAATGTCTTCATCGTCCAAATCCTCCGTTCTTGTCTCGGGGTCAGGCCAAGAGTGTGAGGGTAGCGATCCTGTTTCGGCCATAGGTGACGCGTTGTCGAGCAAGCTGCCGCCAGTGGACCTGCTGCTATCGTCACTCTTGGACAGCTCCTCTGCCATACTAAAAGCTTCGCTAAAAACCATGGTGTCTGTCCGACTGCGTCCAAATTTCCGGGGGCTGTCCGTTCCTAACTGATCGGCAGGCTCCACAACGCTTGGGCCGCTGTCGATGGGGCCAGGGCCAACGTCAGGCACCAGGTCCGTCATGGGTGTGTCATTGTGAAGATTTGGTGTGGGATGGACTGCAGCCGAGAATAAACGAGGGGGCTCCACTTCCTCGGTTTGAGTCTTGTCGTCGTGATGGATTGCGCTTTCAGGAATGACAAGGAATTCTTGCGGCACCAAGTCAAATTGATTGCTGAGTTTGAGGAAGCGGGCGTAAAGCGATGATTCAGCTTCGGCTTGTTCAAATGCTTCCCGATGATGAAAATAAGCATGGGCAAAAATTCTGCTGAGACGCCGGGCGAGAGAAGAAAAGTGCCTGTGTGATGTCTGTGGAATTGAAAGCCTGATCGGTTAAAAGAAGTCCAGACCGGAAGTAGTTAGACCGGCAAAAAGGGAAAACCAAAGTTGGCTGAATATGTACCTGGAAGGAAAGGCTCTGGGAGAGTTCAACAAAGCAGTTGCGCTATCGACAGTATGGAGGATGTAATCGATTGCACAGCATTGCTGTATATCAAGTTCATCAGAATACAATGGTCTCGCTTAACGTGGCGAGGTACGGACCTCCATAGCGCCGTCATTACCGTGCGCAACACACAGATATAGCCACTCTCCCGCCTTCATTTGAGGACATGAACTCCTAGTGCATTCTTGCTGGAGCATCGTGATCAGAGGGTGGGAGAGGTCCTGTGCAAGACGACTGTAGCCGAGCATTAATGGGGAAGGTACACGTATGCAGCGTTGGGCTGACAGACCGCAATTGCTCATAGATCCAACATGCCCTGTCGACGGAGATGTCACTCTTGCGGTCAGCGTCCTCGGACTTTTTGGCGTCTGAGTCTGAAGCGTCCAGCGTCTCGTCATGGTCCTTCTGGGCGGGTTTTCCGGGGAGGGCGACGATTGCGTCGACGTCGTGTACGTCGAGGCGGATGAGGAGGGAGATGTATTCCTGGAGCTGAAATGCGCTGTCGAGGGAGGAGAGGGGAGGGAGAGACTTGACGGGGTAGAAGGAGGACACGCGCGAGCCGCGATATGGGCGTTGGAGAGTGTTCATCGTCGTTGACAGCAGCGAGCAAAGAGGCACAACCAAAGTTTAAACATCACGTGAATGTATTACTAAAAGGGGAAAGAAGCAGATCTATGTGAAAAGGACGCGTCATCAACGTCACAAGCTGATCTGTTTATTTTTTATTTTTTATATTTTTCGTTCCGATCGCGACTCGGATACAATATTGGGAGTGCTTATCGTGCCTCTCCAACCTGCCAAAATCTTATATTAGACTCTCGTTCTCTCACTAACCTCAAGTCCCTCCTTCGCGTCCCCTTCCTTGACCATGTCCGACAACTTCCACGAGTCCAAGCACGACTCCGACGTCGAAAAGGACTACGCTTCCTCGCACGGCCCCACCGAGAGTGACTTTTCGCTCCCAAGCGGTTTTCGCTGGGGCGTGGAAGCGCGCGGTTCGTCCGATTTCCCCTCCGTGCCCCGCCATCTCTCACATCCCACCCATAGGCACCGTCCCTGTGCCATACGAAGATCGCAACGACACACAGTTTTATAAAATATTCTTCGTGTGGTTCTCCATCAACTTCAACATCCTCTCGTTCGTAGCACTCTCTGCCTATGATCCATTCTCGCTGACCTTTCACCAGATTTTCAGCGGGAACACTCGGACCGGTCGCGTTCGGCCTTGGTCTCCGCGATTCCTGTCTTGTAATCTTATTCTTTAATCTCATTGCAAACATCCTTCCTGCATATCTGTGAGCCCTTTCCTTCCCTCCCTCGCCCACATACTAATTCATCTAGAAATACATGGGGTCCAAGAACAGGTATGAGGCAGATGATTGTATCTCGTTACAGCTTTGGGTTTGTCTCCTTCCAATTCCCCTCTGACTCCCTCCTTGATGCGACGTCACCCTCAGATATTATGGTATTATGATCCCCACTGTGCTCAATCTCGTCGGTTTGTGTGGCTTCAACATTCTCAACTGTATCCTTGGCGGGCAAGCCCTTGCGAGCGTTACCGATAACCACATATCGTGGACGTAAGTTGCTTTATTCTATTTCCCCTTCGGCTACACTCAGCGTTGCGTCCCTGGCCTCAGGGTTGGAATCGTCATTATTGCAATCCTTTCCATGGTTGTATGTCGTTCCCCTTGGTTGCTTTCGCTTGTGTGCTGAGTCGTACCAGGTCTCCTTCATGGGCTACAAAGTTCTCAACTGGTACGAGCGTCTTGCATGGCCTCCAGTTCTTCTCGCTTTCCTCGTCGCCCTCGGTGTTGGGGGAAAATATCTCCACTACGCCAACGCACCGCCAGCTGCGCCTGCAACGGCATCCGCAGTCCTTTCCTTCGCAGCCACAATAGCAGGTTTCGTTATCACTTACTCTGCAATAGCGTCCGATTTTACAACGTATTACGATCCAAAGGTATCCCCGTAAGTGATCACGGCACATTAACTCGCCCTTGACCTGAATGACACGATAGTTATCGGATCTTCTGGTTTTCCTATCTCGGGTACATTCTACCTATTGTACGTTTCGCATCGCGTCGTCCATCGCCATACCTGATCCTCCCCTTTAGGTTTTGCTGGAGTGCCTTGGCGCTGCAACCGTTATAGCTGCGTCTAGCGTTGACAGCTGGAATGCGGGTTACGGCCCTGGGGGTAACATCGGCGGCCTGCTAGAGGCAATGCTGAGCCCCGTCGGGAACTTTGGGAAATTCTTGACCGTGATGCTCAGTCTGAGTGTGTCGGCAAATATTGCCTCCACCCTTTATTCCATGTGCTTCAACTTCCAGGTGCTCGTACCGAGTTTTGCCAGAGTTCCTAGATACGTATTCTCGGTTGTGGGGACGGCCATGTGCGTTCCCCGATCATCCTCCCACCAAACCCCTTGCTGATTTCTATTCAATCCCCCCCATATAGTATGCTACCACTCTCCATCGTTGGTGCCCACAAGTTCTATGCCGCGCTGACGAATTTCCTGGGTCTCATCGGCTACTGGGCAAGCGCATACGGTGCCATCCTCCTCGCTGAGCACTTCTACTTCCGAAGAGGCGACTTTAGCACGTATGATCAGGCCGACTGGAATGTTGCCAAGCGCCTTCCGTGGGGAGTCGCTGCCGTTGGCGCAGCCGTCCTTTCATTTGGCCTTATAATTCCCTGCATGAACCAACTATGGTTCGTTGGTCCCATTGGCTCAAAAACAGGTGATATTGGCTTTGAGGTTGCTTTCCCTCTCGCTGGACTGCTCTACATCCCTCTCCGCAAGTTGGAGCGCCAGTATCAGGGAATTAACTAGACATCCTCGGCTCGTTTTGGTTTTGGAAATTGAATGTAGTAAAGATTGTTTGATTTATTTACGATTTTTCATCCACTTCTACCTGAATGTTCCCAATTCTCGCGAGCAGACGGGCCTTTTTTGTGGCATGTTTTGATGGTTTCCATGGAACCCTTGTCGAAGAAGCAGTCCTGGGCCCCTCGGCACGGTTGTCGTGTTTTGTACATCGACCTTCCTGACCACGTGACCGCATTTACTTACACATTTAGTTGAATTATGGCACATGTTTCGTTTCACCCACCTAGATTACGCTCATGCTAATGTTAGTCTGGTGGTAAGTTATATGTACATACGCAATCCACACGCTATTCCCAACTGAGATGAGGTGGGACGAGACCGAATGAAATGAGCCTGGGATGTGAACCGGAGCACCCAATCAACCACTTTCTCCGGCATCGGTCCGGCTCGGATACACACGGATCCCACCACGTCTTCTTTCCAACTTGCAACCTCGTGCTGCAAAACCACTGTATCAGTGGTTCCATTCCACGGTCTCCCCCTCGCTCACACCTTCCTTTTTCCCGTCCACATGGCGTTCATTTCGTCCCGTGTTTCAAGATTTAATTACCCCCTGGATCCAGGTGTCATTGCACGCGGAGTGTATCGATCCGATCCGTTTGACGTTTGATACACGTTCGCAGGACCATGGGCATCAAACCCTTCTTTTTTTCCTTACAAAACATCCGCCCAAATCGGGCCTCGTGCGATTTAATTCGTTCGCTTTCGGGGTTGAGCCGTGCTACTAATAAATATATTGAAGTCGTTATGGGGTGCTCGGGTCGCACTGGAAACCGTTCCGGGGTTGGGTTTGGCGCTCGGACCTCAGGACCCGGTCGTGCAGGGTGTCGACGGACGACCACCCGTCAAGCAGGCTTGCATGACGTTTGATAAGAACGTGGCGAGACGTGTATCAGGTGATCTGCGGACACGACTTTGCTGACACGGTGCGTGGTGACATGAGATATGGGCTGCTAGATATGAGGAGCCCCTCTGACTGGCTGTGGGTTCGGAGCATGGATCAGATGACTGACACCGTGGCGCCAAGATCCCCCGGAGAGATAAGATAGGTCGACGTGGACGACCGGATGTGTCGTGTCCTGCAGATCTGAATGATCGGGCCGTTGCGAGTGTGGCACGGCGTCTATAATCAAAGGAAGTGGAGCTAATCAAAGGAAGTGGAGCTGGCGTTCAAGCTTCAAGTTTCTCCCCCTGTGCTCCACCGGGACTTGCCAGTGAGAAGGCGAAGTTTCTGATGGACAAATACTTTTTTAAAATGTACAGCTCGCGGCGGGGCAGGAGGGCGAGCGCCGATTTGTTACCGGTCGCGTGGCAAGGATAAACATGTGATTGCCACCGCGGATGCATTTCAGTGTGTCTAGGGTTACTAGGACGATATGTCAAGCCCTGGTATCTACCGTGCAGGTGTAGATAACCAATACGAGTTAGAGATAAGCCACTATCACCACCCGTAACATCGCATTGCTTGTCGTCAACACCGACGAGGCGTGTCAATGGGTATTCACCCAGTACCTATCTCGTTATCGCAGGCACGCGTGCTAGCATCGTGGTGATTTTCAAAAACGACCGGCTACACAAACCTTGCCGACGTCGCTTACTGACCAACAGCAGGATTTTCATTAACTTTGCACAACGTGTCGGCTATGCAGCACCATGCATATCCACCTCCGGATCTAGCGCTCTTAATGCGCTATCTATGCGGTCGAGGCTAACTTGAAGTGATAACACGGCCATCAATGGGGGTTCTGCATGACAAAAACATCGAGTCACGTTCTGCGTCAGATTAAATGTACGTGGCACACCTTCTCCGCCGATGTGCTCGTCCAGGAATCGTCTTAGAGGCCGAAGAATGGAACTTTCTATGCTCGTGATGTTATCTTTGGACCTTACTCCCGTCTTGTGGGAAAAGCGTGAGATGGAAGACGACAAGATTGCGGCGCAACAAGACGCACCCTGTTGTCGCGATCTCGTTGCAACAGCACGTAATAAAACGACAGACAATCCGCGATGCGCAATAACTCCAGCGAGTGCGCAAGCTCTTCTCTGGTCTTTCTTTCACCGAAGAACCCGGGGGGGTTCGGTCTGAACAACACGGCACCAAACATGCGCAGTAAGTCCGGGGACGCGAACGGGTTCCGAGGTGAGTGGTCTGAGGGGAGCGCCAGCGCTTCTAAAACAGCTTCTTTTACTAGTCCCACAGCAGGTCCTCGGATCTGCGGAAAGTCCTTGTCTGTAGTGAGCTTCAAAAGCATTTCGAGTCTTGGACCCGGTGGCAGCTTGGACAAAGTCAATGACAAAAGTCGAAGATTCAGCTGCCTGACGGTCGCGTCGAGATGCGTGCTAGCCAACGCTGTGAACACCGTACATAGCGACGTCGCAAACCCTGGCGATATACTCGTGTTCTCGTCGGTGAGGATTCCGAAGAGCAAAAATAATGCCTCGTCCAGGACCATGTTCATCTGCAAGGCGCCGACGAGTAGCTGATGAAAGTCTGACAATGAAGAAGGGGAGAGGGGCAAGGGAGTTTTCGAGTGCGCTAAATATACGAGATCAACGAACGAGCCAGGTTTCCAGGGTATCGTCTTCGGTGTATCTCCCATACTTTCAAGTGCAAGCTGCGTGGATAATGTGATACGCTTCTCCGCTGCGATATGCTTAAACGCACCTCGACCGCGGAAGTTGCTTCATCTCTAAGCTGATCTTCGTCTGGGAGGGATCGCACGAAGGACCGAGGAAAATGGGCCGCAGCAGCTCTGAGGGCTAGAGATGCCTGGATCGATGACGCACAACTTATCACGGCCGTGTCGAGCAGCTGACGAAGAAGACGCTGCACAAAGTATCAGCTACGATTCGAAAAAGAACGAAACAACAAATAACCCTAATTTCTTGTTGGTCGTCGGCGTCGGTGAGTGTAAATGCCCAGTGACCCAGACACTTGACCATGTTCGCCATCTCAGTAAGGAGCATGCGACCCTCTCCCCTCGTGCTTAGCGGCGCGACGGAGGAAATCAAAGAGGTGGTGTTTTCCAAGACAGGTGAACATAACTCGAACGCAGATTTCTTGCCGAGTTTCGATCGAGAGATAGCTGTTCGTTTCAATCAGTCGATCAAACCTCTCCTTGTTATCATACAGAAATAACCTGCCGCGCAGAGCAAGGCAATGCCAATGGTTCTTTGTACGAGACAGGGATCATTTTCTTCCTCTTCGTCCTCGTCCTGGTCCAGACGTGTCTGCACGTACTCGATCGCCTCCTGAAGCATGATCATGACTTCTTTCGGACTACTGCTGTCATCGTATGCACAGAGTCGGATCAGGTCTATGGCGCCATCGTGGCGGCAGGGAAGCAGTGCCGGAAGGACGTCGAGCGGTTCCTAAAGAAGAATATTAACTCTCATGCGGGGTAAAGAAGACGTCGAATCACAAGATATGCTGCAAACTGGTATCGAGTGATAGTTTCATAAATTTCTTTGACGGACACCGAATGAGGTTGTTCGCTGGCGGCGTCCGAGACGAGCTTGGAAATGGAATGCGTGAGGTCCTGTCATTGTGGAGAAGTGATGTAAGGTGCGTGCCGACGCCGTAGTACAAGTTATAAGTTACCTCGTTGGCGAGATCTTGTGGTAGTCCAAGAGCCTGCAAACAATGAGCTTTCTGCGATAGCATTGGTGTTGGTCACATCTTTCAGAGTCCATGAATCCATGAGCGTATGTACACAACGGACACCACTGACACTCACTCAGCAGGCAGGCTAGCGGGTTGATTCAATGTAGACCCTCAGAAAGTTTGGAGATAGGACGTGTGTGAGTTTGAAGGGCGGAGATTAACATGAGCTTGCAACCTTTCCTCAACATCAACTTCACTCGGGATCCAGCTCAAGGAACGAGTTCAGACCAGTCAATCTGGGAATAGACTGGGGAGGTTAAAACCCGCGTACTATGGTGTGTCGTGTACTTTGAATCACCGTATCAAACTCTCGCACGATGCTCAACTTTAGAATGTTCAGAGTCATCGCATTGGACGTCTTCGGCGCAATACGTTCGCTGGCGGTCCTCGGGCTGACTGGTGTCTCAGTTGAGTCTATACTGTCGGCTAGTACAATCACTAACTGTGCCAGTGAGTTTGGGAGACCAAGACAACCAATCACGCAAAGAACGCCACCCCCTTGTAGATGGCCATGGCAACCCCTTACATGAATTCTTGGTGACTTCCAACTAAGACGCCAATTGCGCTTCGAATACCGCTTTGTGCTATCACTGGTAACATTCAGCCTTGGAGTTCATTTATGGCAACTTTGGTGATATGCGCTGCCAGCCTCATGCCATATGATCAAACAGCTCACGTTGCATTGCGGCTTTCTGAGTTGTACAACCCTTCCATTGGGGGTCTGCTTTGAATGTATAAATCCCCAGAGTTTGCTTGACTTTGACGGCGCGCTCGGAACAACCTCGATGGCAAAACGTCCAGGACGCAGTCCGCTGCTGTTGCCAGAGCTGTTTCACCACATCTTGGACTACCTTGATGTACCAACTCCAGTAACCCAAATAGAACAACATGTCACCGGCATCAAGGTCCACGAACCTTCCCCAGCAGCGCGGCAAGCGTTCCTTGCTCTCGCTCAGACATGCCACGCACTCTCAGGGCCTTCTCTCGATCGCCTATGGCGGTCTCTGGGCTCCCTCGTACCCCTTATTCAGTGCTTTGCAGAAGTGGTGGATACAGAGAGGATAGTGGTAAGTGCGTAACACCCCTTGTCCGAACATCTTTCCTAACGTTTGCAGGTGCCACCCTCCGCTGCGGAATGGGCCGTTATTCGTCGGTATGCTGTCCGCGTCAGGGAACTCTGCATAACGGAGACGCCGCAAAGCACCCTTTCCCTGTACCTTTTGCTACCTGCGTTGCTTTTCCACAGGAGTAACGCAACACCCTTTGGCCTTTTGCCGAACTTGAAGGTACTCGTCTGGAAAACATCTGCTGATCCTTATTTAGTCCGGCTCGTCAAGAAATTGTTCACTCCCGGACTCGTTTCTTTGGACATCGCCTTGTATGAAGGGATGGATATGCTACGCCCGCTCTTTGATGATCTTGCGCTTTTCTGTCCCAATATCAAGACCCTCAAATGTGACCTCGGCCGCCCTTTGCGTATACCGACCTTGCGTGCTGTGGATGCTCTGTCCAACCCCGTAAACCGCCTCGGAAACATTGAACGTCTCGAAATCTTCGAACCCTTCGACGCCATTACCCTGAAGCGAATTATCCTGTCTCCTCATTTCAAGGCTCTCGGTATAATGCTCGGCTTCCTGCTCGAGGTAGAGCAAATTGACATCACACCTACCGATACCCCGTTTCCCGATGTGCAGACTGTAGATCTTGAACTCTGGGATCTTGGATTTCTTACCAGCCTCCTACGACCACACCAGCAGAGGTTCCATAGCATCGGGCTCAGATTCCACTCGGACGGATATCGACCACGTGTTCAACCTATGCTCTCCTGTTTCACTGCGCTGGCCACACCTCAACGTACAAACACCGTTCAATCGATCGTTTTCTCACTTCATGGCGATTGCCTCCACGAGTATTGGCAGGAGGTTTCTGAGTTGGTGGATTCCCCCGAAAGGTTTTGCCTTACCTATGGAACACTTTCTCCTCTGGCGTCTTTCCGCTGCCTTCGCAAACTCGTCATCGCGCTGAACAACCAGATTTCGATCAATGACGACGAACTCGGAACCTTGGCGCGTAGCTGGCCATCGATGGAGGTGCTCCAGCTGAATTGTAGGTCTGGAGGCTGGCCTTGGGAGACGGCCGACTACCCCACTCTGTTCGGTTTACTAGCAGTCATCGTGGCATGCCCGCAGCTCCGGAACATCTGCCTGCCGGTTGACGCTAGGGTCGTCCCGAAGGATGCAAGCCCCTATGTTCGCAATACCGTCATCCCAACGATCGACTTTCCCGACTCCCTGATCAACGAGCCGCTTGCGGTGGTCGAGTTTCTCCACAAGCATTTACCGGGGGTCAGATCCGTGAGCGCCTTTGCGCCGGTATGGGGATACGCGTTGTGGGCGGGGGATATGACGCGTCTGACGGAATGTCAACAAATGTGGGATGAAGTCGATGAGCTGCTTGATATGTATGCTACTGAGGAATTCTGAACACTAATGTTGTTACATGCATTCCAACTTGCCAAATGAGCTGGCGGTTCGTTTGATTGTGTTCGCTGGTTGAACTTACAAGTCGCGGACACCGTTCGGGACAGCCCGCCTCGGCGGGAGTCGGACCAGCTTACACGTTGGCACAGTCAACTTCAACGATTTCGATGGGAGAGATGCAACAGAAAAAGCCGAGGTATGCAATACAGGCTAGCCTCAGCAGCCCGCCCAAGGGAGCCTAAAGCTATGTACGCGGGGAATTCATCCCAGTAGGAACTGGATTCAGAAACGCGTAATCTTCCGTCGCGTTGACCCTTCCAATGACTCGGCCCGTCAGACGCGTCGCACGACATCCCATCCCGGTGTCCACCGCAAGTGCATCACGCATCCCTGACAATCGGAAATCAAGGTATGTAGATTCATACGTACCCAGGACATGGCATGGCTGACCATTCGTGCGCCCTTTGCCAGTGGAACGAGATGCTCTACCGAGGTGTCATCGACGTTCTTTCTCATTGCCCCTGTCGTCGACCCGTACGGTCCGCCTTGCATGTGAGGTACACCGAGAGCGAGGGCAAGACGACTCGGGCACCATGGAAGGACAGCAATAATCACCCAACTTACTTGGCAGACAAGCTGATGGTTTGAATTAGTCTTTTAAAACCCCCAAATTGGGTGAGTGTGGGTCTTTGGGACTCGGAGCACTTGATCATTTGACGTCCTGGCAAAGATTGTTGGTGACATTGGTCCCAAGTCCCAATGCGGGTTACACTCTGCAATCATTCCTTGAGTTCGGTATTCATCATGCAGCTTCACTGGTCAGATCGGTTCAGACCAGCGTTTCATATTGTGGACGTTCACACGCGCATGAGTAGCCTACGTTATGTTGATGTCCGCTAATGGAAATGGTCTAGAGCTTGTGCTTACACAGCGAGCAACGCCCGGGCCGCCAAGACACCGTGTACAATCGAAGAGGCGCGCGCTGAGCGTTCTTTTGTCTGGTCCCAAACTTCATCGATGAGCACCACTGCCGTCCAAACTATTCCCCCTACGAGCGGAGAACTACATAGGCGACAAGTCCAAAAGACTGTCTGCGATTCCCACAAGGTCCCAGCGCCAATGTAAGTGGTCAGAGATAGCCAGAACGACAACATGGTGTGGCTGGCATGCTCAGCATCAGCTTTTCCGTTTTTCGAACAGATACCGCCATGCAGCACCGTCAGCGCCATGGCCATGGATGAACTTTGATATTGATGACGCCGAAGTACACCCTCTTCCACAGTCGGATGACTTCGAATGGGGTCAATATCCTCAAAGCCTGTTCCGGAACTGGACGAGCGAACAAGTGAACAGGTGTCAAATGTTGACTAAATGCAGCGATCGGGAGCTGTCTGCCATCTACAAAATTCGTGTATTCAACAACGGGGCGTTCGATAAGCACGTAGAAAAGCGCATTGTTCGCAAAGACGACCCCGCGGACTTGCGGGCTTGCTGGGACGATCTGGGGAAGTCTGTGAGTGTCTTTCATGTTGCATATTTCGAGGCTGAGGCGGCAGTGATAGCCATCCTCGAATGTCCGAGTGCAAGCGATTTTTGTCGAGGATATGACGTTGCCCGTCCTCCAAATGCTAGGAACAAAGTGTGTAAACGTTAAAATTGTACATTACAGTCCCAGTCTCACTCTAGCTAGGTACAACATCGAACCTTTCTTTTTCGCGTCATCCGTGAATTGGATCCCATCTAGGTACCAGGAAGACCCAAAACTGGAGGAGGACCGTGAGTGGATGCAACCTTGCGTTCTATTATCCTGCTAACCTTTCTTAGATATTACTGTCGTCCTCCCCTTCATACGTACTTCAAAGGGAAATCAACAACTCAGTACGAGAACCGAACAGTCAAGGATTCCTAACTTTACTTCGGTTGAAACCCCGTCCTATGGGGAGGGGGACGGATCACTTCCGTATACGAGTAAATCAGCATCTTTTTTCCCCTTCTCTTGAATGACTCACACCACCCGCAGAGAAGGAATATGCTACCGATACCCAAACACCTCTTTCGCTCCCAGGCAAGTATGCCTTCTCGTTTGGTTGCATAGAGGCTGATCCCTGCGTAAATGAAGAAAATAAGTTTCTCGTTCAGGATCTACTATCTCTCCATATGGTCCGCAAGACAACGACGAGCACAATTATTTCCTATCACCCTAGTTTACATGCAACTTCTGCAAAGCGTCTGCGATGCCTCACACATAGGACGGGCGACAGTGTCTACTGGTCAAACCTGTTCAAAAGATCCGGCGATCCGACTTTTCTCTTCCTTGCGAAGCTCTGGTATGCACTTTACGCGTGGGACGAGGCATTTGAAGTTCTGTTTCGCTATATCAATGTTCTCGTAGGTTGTACCCTTCTGGAGCGTCACGTCCGTTTGAACACCTCTGTCAGGAGTTCAAGGTTCTTGAGTCAAGCGACCTGGAACTTACACGAGAGCTGCATAGGTTGCGAGCATATCTCTCTCACTATCAACAGCTCCTCCAAGACTTCTTGTGGTCCGTTGAGTTCATACAAGATACTCCTAACCCAGCAATGAAAGCGATTCCCCAAGCGGAACGTGAAGATTCTGCAAAACTTTTGCGTGCTGAGGCGGATAATCTCATATCTGAGATCAAGAGACTGACTCGACAGAGGAAGATGCTATCCGACAGACTGCAAAATGCTATTCATTTGGTTCGAAAATAATCACGTTTCTTCCTTTCAGTGTTGCTGATATCTTCTCGGTAGTCATTCGCGACTGTGAATATGAGGGACAACATGGGTATGCAGCAATTGGCAAAAGTAACGGTGATGGATTCGAAAGCTCTGAAACAGGTGTGCTGACTCTGTTATTCGACCGGCAGTCGACTCATGCTCGTGTTTCAGATAGCCTATTTCACAGTGATCTTCCTTCCGGCAACATTAGTATCTGTAGGTCGTCAATGTCACCTTCCTTGCACAACTCACTCCTCCGGCAGAATGCATTCAGTATGAACATCAAGGGGATAATTCCCACACGCAATAATCCTAAAATGGATCCCACAGAGACTCTTGCTCACTATATCGAGTCTGTCATTGGTCTCACTTTGCTTGCCTCGTGGGTGGCGATCGCCCTCCAAAAGGACAGCGCCTTCCACCAAAGCGACAGCACCGTCTTCCATCGAACCTTGTGGCCCTTTTATTACGTGTATGGTGCGATATCCAGAGCCTGGTGCAAGTCTGCCAATCGTCGCTCCGCTCGCGGCACATCCGCTTCTTCAGCTCCTGAAGAGGAACAGAACCAATCGCACTTGGATGTTACGCGGCCAGAGCGGTCGCATGCATAGATGTACTACCGGATTTCGTTCACGTGACTAGGTTTATGTGGATTATCACGCAATAGTGTGTACTAGGATTTGCAAGGCCAATGTAAGAGAGAGCTGAGACAGATCGGAGGACTGGGAAACAATATTTTGAGCCTCAAGCGGTGACACTCCGATCGCTTGACCATTACTAACTTGCAAGTCATCCACCATGACAGACACAGGGAAATCCTACCACAAGCAAGCTACTGGCGAAGCCTTGCAAACAGTCCAGCGTCATGCTGCCGATCAGGACGTCACCATTTTCGCAGGGTGTTTCTGTCCATTCGTTCAGCGTGCTTGGGTCACGCTCGAAGCGCTCGACATCCCTTACAAAGTACGTATTTGACCGATAACGCCGATCTGATCATCACTCATTCATCCTTCTAGTATTGTACGTCCCAATCAGTCCATCCTGACTCTGAGCATGTTGTGGACGCCATGTGTCGTTGACAGATGAAATCGATCCCTACAAAAAGCCACAGGAGCTCCTTGATATCTCTCCCAAGGGCTTGGTCCCCGCGTTGAAACTCAACAACTA
>JBBPMA010000866.1:0-16098 GCA_038090075.1 Xanthoconium purpureum | reverse complement strand
TGTGATGAGTAAGTCACCACATCATATGAGTAAGCGACCAATAGCAATATGGGAGCTTATCTATGATGTCATTGGTATCGTAAACTGAATAGTGTAATCGGCCGATATCATGTGATGAGTCACATGATTGATCATGTGATAGGCCTAGAATCTCGGTAGTAGTAAATGCAAAGATTAACTAAATATACCGTGATTTCAACAGGTACATTCCTATTGGTCAATCTATTTGAAACATCTGATTGATGACCCGACGAGGTTTGTTGATGTTGAGTGGCAAGTAACTCCGAATTAGTGGGGAGACGAGGGGTGTGGTTACGTTTGCGGTGCATGGCTAGAACGTCCTCCACCTCCGTCTGATTCACGACATCATGGTTGCCTGTGTGGAGAATAAGTTATGGTCCTTCTGCGGTGAGAGACTTACCCCTGGTTGGTTGTGGGTGTACGTGTTGCTTAACAGCTTGACAAGCGGGGTAGGTGAGAATGAATCTTCTGAGTCACGAAAATACGTACCAGGAACCAGTCGTGGACATGGACGTGAGTTACCAGCTTGAGACTCGAATGGAGGGTCCTGCCTGCTTTGGTGAGGTACAGAATAGACATCCGAGTCCGCCCCATCGAATTTCTGGCAATGGTCATCTACCGAGTGGCTGTTAGGAGCATTCTAGGAGCAACAGGTAGGAAACATACCGTTTCCTTCATAGAGCGCTTGCTCAGCTAGTCTTTCATCCTCACTGGGGGAGGCTTCGTTGATCTTGAGATAACAGATGTTAACTGTGCCATGAGTTTGGAATTAGTCTTACCTGTGGGATGGTTTCTTCATCACCAACGTGAGGAGAGGCGAGGAGACTGTGCCGAGCCCCATCCATGCTGAAAGCCGTGTGGTAGAATGAAGCGGTATGTTGCAACCTCGCAGTAGATTGGGGAAGCTCAGGTTCAGGGTCTTCAAAGTCTTCGAAATGCAACGATTGCGGGATGTAATCAGAAGGTCGAGGACCAGACAGGTTTTCTGACGCTAGTGAATGTGTAGATTGGTAGGAAGACCGATGTTGTTGTTGAGTGACCTGTGAATAAGTATGCCGATCCGAAGTGGATGAACAGACTGAAGAAGCGCATGACGTTAATGCAGTGGAAGCACCAGATGAGGACCTTCCGGAGAAGAGCGAAGTGGGGGGGGTGGAGGTCCAGGATGAAGTTGTAGAACAGGTTGGCGAGAAACATTTGCGAGGCAGTGCCTGAGTCGAGGCAGGAGGATTTGGGTCTGGGACTTTGAAACCGAACTGCTCACCAGGCACTGCTCTAGAGAAAACAGGCTGCGAAGGGGCAAATGAGGCAGGTGGTTCCTGTCTTTGAGACGAGGTGATTGTTGCTGCCACGTTCGACCCGCTTGTGTCTTCAGAATTAGGTGCCATAGGATTAATATCTTCTCCCTGCGTCGCAAGATCCATCTGCGAGGCTCGAACTGAGCGTTCAGTCTGAATTCGCTCCAGAGCCTGCATCTGAGCCAACCGACCCCCGGTACCTTTGCTGGCATGGGCAGAACATCATCCAGTGCCTGTTTTGGGCCCTTTATCTGAGTTTGACATTAGTAGAGGTCACCATGAGTCGAAGACTTACCTGGGGGTGAATCCAGTTGTGCTTGCTTGCCCAAGGTTCTCAATTTTTTTTATGACTGTAGGAGGTGCCAGGTTACTGTCGTCATCGTTGTAGATAATTCTACGTTTCGCCATCACTGTCAGAAGACGGGAGACAAAGGAATGAATGCAAGTTTTTCGCCATTTTGAACTCGTTAAGCATGAGGCAAACACATGTTTTTTAAGGTCACACAACTTGAAGGTAATCAACCGTAATACATATTCGGAATTGGTAATCGAAGAGGTACATCATCGTGTAACACATCATGACTACTGGCCTACACGAAGTGAGAGCAAATAAAGCAACACATAACTAAAACGGGGAAGTATACCCATGCAAACAACTGAGACTACTATTCTCTTGGTATCTTGGAACTCCGCCTACCTGATCGACAGGCAGAGCATGAGTAGTTTTTGTACATTTCTTGGCAGTTTGAGATCCAGATTGATGTTCAGTAGCGTTGCATTTTGAATTGCTGCCAGAGGACGACCTTGAATTGTGGATAAGTGAGTCCCCAACTCCCCTTGAACCAGAAGTGCTCCCAGAGGACATCCCTGATCTGTGAATCGGGTTAGGACGTGGGAGATACTCGGATGACGGAGGACCGCATGATGGGAAACCAGTCAATTTAGAAGACGGGGGGTGTCAAATCGTTTGGGTACTTGTAATGTAGAAGGGGACTTGGGTGCCGGCTGGCTATCGAAATCCCGCTCAAATACCTTTGGTGAGCTGGGAAAATTGTAGGAGGGCAGGGTGTCAAGTGGAGGTGCAGAGGACAAGGCGGTGGCAACTTGTTGAGGTATGTGTAGAGGGGGGGTTGAGGTCACGAACTGGGGGGATGGGAGGGCTACAGACTCTGGTGGAACTGCTTTTCTTGGCGGACAGTTCACTTCATGCGGTGTCTCCCAGTGGGTAGCTTGGAGAGTGACGAGTGTACTGGCGATGGCAGTGAGAAATGTGTTGTGGGTAAATTTGGGGTTTGATCCGAATCCGCCATTGTCGTCCATTTTGATGGATAGAATAAATTCCTTGTGAATGAAAGTAAGGAGAGGTATGATTGGCTGGAAGTATGAGGTGATGTTGGGTAAAATGAGCATTGTCCAGCCGAAGTCCAACTGAACGACTAGGGTTTTCTGGAGAGTTGGTCTGAATACAGCAAACAGCGGATCGAAGCAAACGGCGAGTTCTCCATCAGATTTGAGAGTCTTCGGCTCCTGGAAAAGAAGGCACATGCCAACCAGGACGTAGAAGAATGATTCCAAATCATGAGCAGGTTTGTGGTCGATAGGTTCCCCTGGACCTATATGACTAAGTTCTGCAGCCATCCAGGGCCATGTTCCCTTGTGGACATCAGGATGTGAACGTGAACAAATGGAAAAGGACCCACTGTACGATGAAGTTTATCATTAGGAATGCTTGAAGACCTCGGCAGTGGATCATTCACCATAGGGACAACGATGTTGTCTGTACTATGCAAGTTGTTCCAAGAGATATATTCCACACTGTCAAGTGTCCGACTGACAGGGACTGAGTTGAATGAAGAAGTTTGGTATTGCAGTGGAGGTGGTACAGACAGCGTTTGTGAGCGCTCGAGATCACGAGGAGAAGGGGAGCCGGAGGGAGAAACGTTTGAAGGAGGGGAGAAGTCAGCATGGTTGGGAGTTGGGACTGCATAACCCCAGTCGGCCAGGAGCCCACGGTGAGGACGCCATTTGTTGACCAAGCATCGAAGAGTTTTGCAGTACTTGCTCGGGTCGTCACCTTGAGACAAGTTCTTGAGTACATCGCTGACCAGATCCCTCCCCGTCACTGAGACAAACAACAAATTGAAGAGACTGATGTCGTGATGCAAAATTTTGGCGAGTTTGACCGCATCACGATGCGCTTTGAAGACTTTGTGAGTGAAACATACGGGAATTCAACTGCAGGGGGCTCACTCGTAATACAATCCATGAATCCGATCAATAGTTCTGCCAGGGAAGAAAATTCGAAAATGGGATGACCACGGGGCTTTGTTACCAAACGGGAAAGGACACACAAGTGGTACAGAGGCTTGTCAAAGTGGCTGGACAGCAGAGTGCAGGCTATATGGGTCAAATTGGTGACAAGCGCCTTTGTGAGGGGGTGTTTGGTCTGGATGAGCTGTTTGAGGATTAACTCAGGTACCCTGACTACACCTGCCTGATTCAACATCGCTAGAATTCTCCCCTCGGTATATTGGCGCAAGGGGTCCACGAACGAATCTTTTACCACAACTTCGTCATCCACACCTGACCAAGTAAGATGGCCACTCCAAACAGTCATTCCACGACCATGTAGAGACCCTGATATGAATAGCAGCTCATTGACATTGATCACCCCCTTCCCCCCATCCACCAAGGTCACTTCGATATCCCTGGTTTTGTTTTTCACTTCGTGGACGGTAGGGTCGAAGCCGAGCGTAATGCAGGAAGCGAATGTGATTCTGAGCAGGATGCACAAGAAAATCTCTGGAGAAGAGTGAATGTTGATAGGTTGGGTGGAGATAGAGCCACCACAATCGAAGAGCATGAAAACGACGTCCTCACCTAGGATCCGGATGCATGGCGCAGCGTAACGACCGTCCTGAGCCTGGTGTAGGAACACTGCCTTCCCCGCGAGCTCGATGAACGATTCCTTGAGGTTGTCTGTCTGGTTGCTAGCTTTCATCTCACCAATAGAGAGGACGTTGACTCGAATGTCAATTTTCCTCTCGCTGACCGGCCTGTGACACAGAATAAGGTCAGGCTTTCACATTGCGTCGCAGCCAGCCAGCCCTTTGTTCGCTCCATCTCCGGTCCATTCCCTTCACAGATCTTTGTCACCTTCGTGTAATGATCATCACTAAAACCGACTCACCTCTCGGCATACCGTGGATAGATGTCCTTTTGCTTTCCAACCACGTGTCAAATGATGTTATTGAAAAAATTGGACATCTCGGCTTCCGTGATCCTTGTTCTGGAACTAGTCAAAATGGCAAAATGGCCATTGGTATATATTGAGGACGGTAACGATTGTAAGATTGATGATATGGAGGGTGGTGGGCCTTCAAGTTGGAAAGCGTCCTTGAAGATCCTCTGATCGCAAAAGAAAGCGTGGATGAAACTAGGTGTCTGCGCCTCACTCAGTACCCAATGGACCGCATGGGTGTCATTCTCAATGAGAGGGTCCATTGAGGCACGATACAGATCCTGTTTGTGGCGCAGTATGGGTGGCAGAGATGCGAGCTGGAAAACAGGTGAGGACCTCTGTCAATAGGGCACGTTTTATGCAGACACACGACAAGTGGTGAGAGTGGCGTTGCGTGTGAAGTGAGCAGACGCTAATCGGAACAAGATTTTATCAAGTAAGCTAGATGAAATATGTATCTGACTACCTTGGCAGTCTTCATTGCACAGATATGGAGATACTTGAGGAGATGGTTGTGGTACAAGAGTGAGAAAAGCGGTGATCTCTCACCATTTTTATCCAATGAATACATACGATAGAAATGTTCACTATTACACAAATTGTTGTGACAAGAGACTAGGGAGGACACATTGTGTAGTAAAACTCCTTAGACCAATACTTATTCAGCCAAAACTCGCTCGTTAGCTCGTAGCTGTTGTCTTGACTCAAGCGGTGATGAGCTTCCTTGCCGAAATTCGGAATCAGATGGGCAGGTGATTGTATATGAGAAACAGGGATGACGCTGCCGATCCGAGTCCCGTTCGCCTTGGTAGCCCTTCGGAGTAAATGCATACCTGTGCCAGGATGCACACTGCCCGCGTCTGCTTGCCGACGAACGACATCAAAGTGCTGGACATAGGCAACCAGGTGATCAATATTGAGGAGCCTAAAGATGAGTTGGAGCTGGACAACCGTATGATCTATTATCAACATGTTACTACCGCAATGGTTCATTCTAATGGCACATGAAATCAAACCTTCGATGCCTCGCTGGGGCCAGTCGCTCTTTGACTCGGGGCTCATGATGACTGCATCGTAGAGACCATGAGGGTGGTTATTGGAGGGAGGAAGTGCATGTAGGGTTTGCGTGTCATCTACTCTTCTGCCACTGTGGTAAAGGAACTGCTGTACGCGCAGCCTGTACCATATCTGAATGCGATCGCTGACCAGTGGACAGTGGGGATCCTCGGCATGAATGCCAGTCACCGGGTGGTCTGAATCATTTTGGATATGTTGCAAGAAATCGGTGATGGCAAAACAAAGGTCAGGGATTTTGAAACGAGCTGCTGCTTCATTGACACTCAGGCGAAGGGAAGGTTTTATTGCAAAATGGAAAGCGGTGGTGGAGGTGGTGAAGGTACAATGGGGCCTCGGGGCGTTCGGAATGCAACCATGTGCAAGAGAATCAGCAACAGAGAAGTAGTTGACAACCCGACGGGATGACTCTAAGTGTTGACCGTGAGAGGGAATATCATCAATATCATCGTGATCCTCGCCACCCTGGTCGAAATCATCATCGCTTTCCAGAATAGCAGATTTTGTCCCCCGAGTTTCCAAGTATGTGGCCAAGTCGAAGCGAAAACACTTGTCGGAGTGATCGAGGTGACGAGTGATCTGGTCGTAGTAATTCTGGTTGTTGCCCATGCGAGCAGGGTTCTTGATCTCTTGGACATGCGCATGCTCCGTAGTGTCAGCAGACCGCTGCCAGACAGGACCAGAATGTTGGATATCTGAGATGACACTTTGAAGTAACTCCAACTTGGGTATCTCCCAATTAGAGGATTCCTTCCGACCACCAGCTTGGATGACTGCGTCTTTATTGTCATGAAACACTTGAAGTGCTTCCGTTAGCCTGTCTAGCGACTGATCAGAGAATACAGGGGCCTGGGTGAGGTAACGAAAGTCAAGTAAGGCACGGACGGCGATAAGAAACCAAGGAGGGACCGTGCCAGCAATGACACCGACAATATACCGCTGGACCGCATGGTGGTCACAGCCAGTGACTTGCTTTAGTTTGGAGATTCCATTGTTGAATGCATGATATCCGACTGGAGTTTGCAGAAGAGAAAACCGAAAATCTAGTTCAGCAGGGGTGACAACTTCGATACACCATTTAACGTCATGGTCCCAGGCGAAGCGATGAAAATGGTGTAGAGTTTCAATGTGAAGGAAAATCGATGGGCAGAATAGTGGCCATCTGTCCCAAAATGGTTCGACCACCCCATTCAATGCAAGGGCCTTCGCAAACTTCAGGAATGCTTTCCAGTCCTTGGGGGAGCATTGCTTGGAAGCTCTTCAGATGGCACAAATGGTATGTGATCCAGTACGTGGAGCGTGAAGAACAGGCTCTCCGAAGCATTTCGAGGTTGCTGTTGTGAACGGGGAAGCCTTTGGACCCACGCATGCGTAGGGTATACCACGGGTACGGGTAACCCGCACAGGTCACATGATGGGTATTGCGCGGGTACGGGTATGGGTACGGTCTTGCTGACCCGTGCTCATACCTGTACCCGCGGCACGGGTTTGCATACCCACCGCTCCCTCCCTCCCTCCACACGCGACAACGACGACACAATGATGACGGCGCCTCGCCCACGCCTCGTCCTCACTGCCCACCCTCACATGCGACGACAACGACGCGATGACGACGACAGCGCCTTGCCCACGCCTCGTCCTCACCCTCACCCTCCTCTTTCACATGTGACGACAACGACGAGGACAACAATAACGACTGACGACAACGACACGCCCCCCCTCTCTCCCTCTCTCTCCCTCTCCCTCCCTCTCCCTCGTCCTCTCCCACCTCGCGACGATGACGTGGCGACGTGCCCCGACGACGCGACAACGACATCGACACAACGACAACGACAACGCGCCCCTGTCGTCTCCCTCCTTCTCCCTCCCTCCTTCTCCCTCGTTCCAATGACGACGACGACGCCTACGCCTTGTCCTCACGCACCTCAGGCGACAACTGGTGATGCGCCCCGGCGACTCGACAACAACAACAACGCGCCCTTGCTGTCTCCCTCCGTCTCCCTCGTCCCGACGACGACGACGCCCACACCTCATCCTCACACCTCAGGCGACGACTGGCACGCGACGATGACAACTACACGACGACGACAACGCCGACATCGCACGCCTTCGTCCTCACCCTCGTCCATCCCATGCCCGCCATGAGAGCTACAGAAGCGAGGTACAACGCACACCATCGTGCGCGTTGTGCCGTTGCTTGAGTAGCCCTCACCTTGGCCTTCCCTCCCTGCTCATACCCCACGGGTATACCCACCGCGGGTACGGGTACGGGTACCACGCTTGGTACCCGTGACCAAACCCGTACCCGCGCCACGGGTACAGACCCGTCACGGGTATGGGTACGGGTCAGTCCCCAGTACCCGGGGGTATACCCGTGGTGAACCCTACGCATGCGAGCAAAGTCTGTTCCAGTGTATCCGCAATGTAACCTGCGAGTGGTGTGTAACAGTAGCAAAGGTTCCCAACAGGGTCGCTCATCATATAACCCACGCACGCAGCCATCTTGAGTGGCTCTAGAACTTTGTTCAGGGCGGCATGGATGAGTCGATCTTGCAGAAGACTACGAATGCAACTTTGTTTGTGGGTGAGTTTTGCAATGGGGAGGAGCGCGAGGAGGAAATAACTATGCAAGGATATCTTGGAATGAATCGCTGGATCGATATTTGTGAGGCTGATAAGGAGAGGGTACGCCATCTGATTTCCACTCATGACTGAGATGTTCGTCTTATCAGACAACAGGACGATGCCCAATATCGTCCCACCCTTGGGGATTTGATCCTGAAGCTGTCAATCAGCATTGAAACGGAAGATTCAACTAAACTGACCTGCATGGCCCATGCAGAGTCCCCGCTCAGCCAATCCTCATATATGTGACAGACTTGCGCGGCACACGTCCAAACTTTTCGGGGAACAAACGAAATATGAGGGGCGAGTAGTGGATGACTTAGTAGGGCCTGTAGACAATCCAGTGCCGGGAGGTAGAAGAGACAGACAGGTTGTTTAGTGTGAGACTCAGGTTCCATCCATTCGCACAACCACTTGGGTCCGGCTGGAAGTGTCTCGACTCGAGCCTGAAGATCTCTGGAAGTTTTGAATGAAAGTGACAGTTTCTTTATCTGGAAACCGGTCTCAGCAACGGCAAAGATGGAATTAAGCTGACTCACAACATTCAAGGATAAGAGGGAATCAACGGCAGCCATGCTAAGGCCCAAGCACAGGCACCATGAAACGAAATCCCATTCGTCGCAGGAAGTGAAAGGAAAATATAAATTCGTTCGCCATTCCTCAGCGTGTTCGTCCTGCCAGAACAAGTCCATGAAAGTCGACCCGCCAATAAACACCTCGCTACAGCCCTGGTATGCCTCCATGAACTTTTGCTGATCCTGAGATTCGTCGTCAAACTGGTCTGGCATGTCCATCTCAACGTCCCCAAGTGCATTGACGCTTGGATCATAATCGTCGTAGGGGGGCAGGGATTCTGAACGGGAAACTGAGGGTGAAGGGTGGTCGATGTCCGGTTGGTCCACGAGGCTTGGGGGTTGATGAGCTTCAGAGGATAGATCGTGACCCTGAAAGGATTCATCAGGATGGAATTGGTGTAGAGACCTATCGCCAATCACCCAACCAGCTGTGAAGCAAATTCCTGTCAGCTGGTTCATGTGTTGAAGGACATTCATCTTGGAACAGAATTTTTTACTGCACTGCGGGCAACTGATGGTCTTCGGCCTTCCACAATTCCGTTTGGCTTTGGGCATCTGGTGCGAATGCGAAAGGAAGAGATTGGGATGCACATGTAGTTTGGCAGGCATGTCCTTTTCCCATCATGCCTTAGTAGTCACTAAGCCCATCACATAAGTATGTAATAAGGCCCCTGTGCTCTCGCACAACTATTGTCACAATGCCACCTGCAAATACCTTCGAGATGCTTCCAGAGGCTCATTGCCAAGCCCCAGCAACTTATTATCGTCTCCAAGTACCTGCTGCAGATGGCATCTTTCACTTATCCCCATTCTTATTCCTCAATCAACATCCTGAGTCTCCTCCACTAGCAGGCTATCAATCCATGTTCGACCTCACTGCACCCATTAGTCCCCACTCCTGGGGCCATCCTCTCGCAACTACCAGCCTACTGAATCCAATTAGTCACTCCTCTGACTCGAATCACCTCAAAGATTGGCATCCTACCAGCGAGGACAAGGCAGACAACTCATCTTTTGAATTCGATGACTCTGATCGCCAATGGCAAGTAAGTTGATCTATATCACAAACCGACTACTGGTTCAAGTTCCTCACAGCAAAACCACCCCATTCCACGTCCACAGAGTGCTAGAGAGGCCTACCTCATGCTCAAGGCCACTTGAGTGGATCGAAAAATCTTCTTCGCACACCATGCACTTGCCCGTCAAATCATCCATCGAAATACTCTGGTATTGCAGTACAACCGAGTACTACTGGAGAGAGCTCAAGACAATCTGTGTGCTGCAGACCAATTCATAGGAAACGTCCGACTTGTAATACAAAACAGCGGCCAGACAGCGGCGTTCGAGTGTGCGATGCAGGAGGATTACGCTGCTCAGGGCTCCGTCGATTCTGTTGATCCTGGTAAGTAACTTCTACTCACACTGGCAGTGCTCCGAGTCATAATAACCAATATCTGTTTTCCTTCACAGAACATCATGTACCTGAGTTCTCAAACTTCCCTATCGATGTTGATCTTACTTAGTACAGTGACTCTGACCTGACAGCATGGTACTATCATATTTGTGTAATGTTGTACACTGGCAGTGCGTGTTACTATTTCAAGTTGTGTAAATATGTACAGCGTTGGTAGTAGATTACTACTACATAAGTACATATTTGATTGTACTGGACACTGGCCTACTAGTAGAGTGTGATGACTGCCAAATGGGTGGTGCGAAATTGAGTTATTGGCTGGCTGAGGTCGGAGCTGGGCAGACTAAAACAATGTGTGACAGAAGGTGATGGACTGCCACATGCTGTAAGCACCAGAGGCTCAGCTAACCAGAATGGTCATCAAAATTGAGTTATTGGCTGGCCGAGGTCGGAGCTGGGCAGACTGAAACAGTGTGTGACAGAAGGTGACGGACTGCCACATGCTGTAAGCACCAGAGGCTCAGCTAACTGGAATGGTCATTTTGCTGATGTGGTATGTCTATGGTACAGGAGTTAGTACTACAAGCTCACAGTTTGATCATATAGACTGTTGACATCACACTTACTTCACCCAAACCCTCATGCAAATACTGTACCATTTTGATTGATTCGTCTGTCACGCGTCACACGGGCATTTGATGAGACAAAATTTCCCCCTTGTAACATGTCACAGGCCCTGACAACAAAGCAAAAATTTGGTCGGCCATGTCACGCATCACACAGGGGGACAAAATTGCTCCCTGTCATGTGTCATCACATTACAACCTGGGTCAGCATATAGTTGTACTGTTAAAAATTTCACTTCACACTGAAGAATGGAGTTGCACTGCATTGGCACATGCTACAAGCTTGCCACGAGACATCTGATCATTACTGTATTACAATCTAAGCTATACTCCCAAGGTACATGTGACGAACTTCGGATAAAGACCCCCTTTGCCGTCACACATTGGGCCAGTGACGAAATTGACAAAGATGAAATTTTCCTGCGTAACGCGTCACAGCCACTGACGATGAAGCAAAAATTTGGTCAGCCTTGTCACGTGTCACAGGGGCTGACGAATCAATCGAAATGGTACAGTACTCTGTTGCAGTCCAGGCAACAAGTGATACAGAATCTGAAAGTGAACCAAATGGTGTTATTGTACTGGTACCTGTAGTATTTTTTTTTCTTGCCCTCTGCTTTTGGCTAACCTTCTATCAAGCATTTTGCCAACTTGGACTTCAAGGCAAGGCTCAACATCTTGAAGAACATATCCACTCCACCCAAAAAATGTGTCAAATGCTCTTAGTTTACTGTGTACTTTCGTTTCCAAGTTAATGTCAAATGGCTTGCATCCATGCCCAAATGCTCATGTGAGATCTGATAAGCTTGATATGACGCCATATCATCTCTTCCTCAACCTCTGTCAAGATGCCCCTCCTCTTGTCTGCTGCAAGTGTCAAACACACAAATGCAATGGCAAACTAGTTAATCCCAGCACAGTGCATGCTCACAAATGCAGCGATTTATAACAAAAAACAATCAATGCACAAACTTGCATTCAGCAGGCTGGCTGGACAAAGCACTTCATACCATCTGCACAGCAGGATCAAGGCCCCATTTTACACTCAGTTCCAATGGTTGTTCATCCTCCACCTCCACCATTATTGCCTTATGTTGATTTTCACAATTTCCCTGGTACTGTTGAGCAGGAGATGCTTGACCATGGATTGCTTACATGTGAAGATCTTGATATCATAACATTTGGGAGTGCACTACCTAACCTAGGTCCCAATTTTCATAGCCCTGAAGCCTTTCTGGCCACTGTTGACCATTTCACTGCATACAACAAGGCAACCACTGCAGGTGCATGTCTCCTAACCATGTTTGAGGCCCATTGCTCCCCAGATGATTTGGAGGAATGTGCCTTCCAACGTCAGTTTGATTGGCTTACAAAGGAAGCATGAGAGCAAATGGAATCTAGCACATTTGACCCTAACAAGCCAGAACTGGATGACATTTTGGACAATGATGCCAATGAAAATGCCCCATTTATGGCTACTCCCTTGCAAGATGAGGACAATCTGGACCCATTTGCCATCATGAATACCTTCCATTCAGATGATATGGATCTCTTGAGCATCCTGGTTCACTTGCTTATGATTTATGCAGTCATCTCATGGCTCCATCTTCAATTTCACCTTCCACATGTTGCCTGCAATGCCCTTCTGATGATCCTTGGCTTTCTCTTGGTCTCCATCTTGCCATCTCTTCTTACACCATTTGTCACTCTTCAGTCAAGTAATTGTATACTTGGCCTCGACAAACCAAACCTACTCCTTCCTGTCTGCCCTGCTTGTCTGGAGGTCTACCTGCCAGCAGGCTCCATCCACAGTCAAGACACTTGCACCCTATGCAAGATCCCTCTTTTCAAGGTGGATGAGACTGCCCAAGGGAATACATGCACAGTCAGGACTCTGATCATGAAATATCCTTATCTACTCCTCTCAACACAGTTGTGTTCTATCCTCAAGATTCCTGGCCTTGAGGGAATTCTGGATTAATGGCATCACAAGGACTGCACAGATGGTGTGTATAGTGGTATTTTTAATGGTGATATTTGTCGTAGGCACTTCAAGGCACCAGATGGTTGCTTTTTTTTCTCCAACCTTCCTCATGAGAAGAATGGTCCAAATGGTGAACTCCATATTGGTATCAACCTTAGCATGGATTGGTATGTACATCATTAATTTTTGAGCTTATCTAACAGTCATTGGTTACCTAGGTTCTCTTATATCTGCAGCAACATTGCACCATCCCATTCCTCTTGTCCAATATCATTCTCAATATGTAATCTTCCACCAGAATACCAGTAAGTTTCTGCTTTTACATAGTGATTGAAAAACTATTCTTTACTCTTCATAGATATTGCACATCGAACTTGATGTGCACCAGCATACTCCCAGGACCAAAAGAACAGAATCTGGACCAAATCCAGCAATTTCTTCAGCCAATCGTCTCTGACTTATTGTGACTGTGGAAACATGGTATTGTGGTCCCCACAGAGTCCTGTCCTCAAGATATGTAATCTGTTCATGTTTTCAAATTACTTAATTTCTTGCAAGTCATCTGGTGCATGTCATCCTTGTGGCTGTTGTCTGTGATAAGCTAGCTGTGCACAAAATTGGTGGTTTTGCCTCCCACTCCCACACCTTCTTCTGTACCATCTGTTGGATATCCATTGATGACAAGCAGAAGCCTCAGGCGTTCATCCAAGGGGGTAAGTCTTTTTTGTCTCCATCTCCTTTGATTTTTACCAGCTAGTACATACTTAGCATTCCGACCACATACAAATGCAAAGCATTGAGAGCTAGAAGAGTGCTACTGGAATCTTCGACTGCCAACTGCATGCAAGAACTTTGTCAAGGACTTTGCCATGTGATACATGTAGCTTTCTTGCCTTTCATATTTTGACCTTGTCAAGCAAATTGTAATAGATCTGATGCACAATCTTTTCCTTGGTACATCACTTTACTTGCAAGTTTATTCACATCTTATTCATTTTCCTTTACTAATAGGAATTATCAAGACACATTTCTACAACATATGGGTTCTAAACAAGATCTTGTGCCCAAACCATGAGCTAGCAAAGCTCCATGAAATGCTTGCAGATGTACGTTCAGTTTTTTGGTTTGTATTTATCCAGTTTCCACTGATTCTGTCCAGTTCATTGTTCCAAACTCATGTGGCAAGTTGCCTACAGACATAGGAACTCCTGCAGGCAGTTCCTTGACTGCTGACCAGTGGCTACTTCTATCTACTTTGTATGGACCAATCATGGTAAGTCTTCATCTTCCCTACACGCCTGTGCAATAATCCCTGCCAGATATCTCAGTTATGGAGTGAGTGTCTTCCAAGGGACATGAGTGATGAGATCCTTCATCAGTGTGTTACCATGATCCACTGCTTGGAGGATAAGAGGGAGGAGCAAGTGGCTATGAAGGTTTGCCACAAGTTAGCACTACAAGCTGCCAAGAAAGTTAGCCAAGAAGTCTATGAAGCTGAGAAGGTGTGGATAGCAAATGAGAAACAAGCTGTCTCAGAGGCAAAGAAGCAAGTGCAGCATGAAGCCAATATGGTAAGACAAGCAGAGAAATGGTGGCAACAAGCAGCCAAGAAAGCACAAAGGGTAAGTCAAGCCTTATTCAACCCTCATACTCATTATTTTTTTAGGCCTTGAAGAAGCACAAGGAGCCTGGGGGGGTACCTATTGAAGCTGGGCCATCTGATACAGTATCTGCTGACCCTCAGGAAGCCATCGAGGATGAAGGGAAGCAAGATGAAGGGAAGTTTGCACTTCATCCAGATGACCTGGCAAACTTCCTCAAGATCTGTTCAGCCCTTTGGATACTCATTCAGCACAGACTTACAGATGACAATATCAAGAGTGCTGAGCATTTGATCGAAGAATATAATAGGGAACTCATTCAGGTGGGTTTTAGAACCTATGGTTAATGCATGCTGACTTTGTTGACCCAATTGTATGGCTCATGTGTCATCAAACCAAACCACCATTACTCAATTCATGTTGGTTCTTGTGTCTGAAACTTTGGCCCTCTTCATGACTTTTGGACTTTCTTATTTGAGTGCCTCAACAAGCTCCTCAAGTCATTCAAAGCTAACAACCATGGGAGTGGTAAACTCAAGACTATCTTCTTCACAGAGTTCCAGCAGCTGTGTGAAATAGGACACCTGGTATGTAGGAAACCTAAAACAGGGACAGGTTTCTCATTTGTTGGTTTCAGACATACACTTTGAAATGGTGTCCAAGCAATTTGCTTGCTAGTAAAACAGCAACCACCATTCTGAAAGCATTGAAGGATGAATATGGGATGGTGGCTGGTCTAGCAATGCTGTCTCAGGCACTTGATGACTTGCATGATGATGGTATGTTCTCAGAAAACTTTCAGATGCAACAAAACTAAACATCTCCCCTTGTAGCTGTCTGCTTATATGAATTGAGTCCATGACATAGCAAAAAACCACTTCCATCCAATACTTATTGTTTTTTGGCCCAGACACTTTGTTTCCACTTTCCAGAAACCCCCATCCACTGCTGTCATCAAACCCCTCTTGTTCCAAATAGCATCTCTTTCAACTATGATGCAATATTTTTCGACTACATTATTATTAATGGCAAGTGATTCTATGCATCCCATACTATTGGAAGTAATTGGTCTTATCTTGTTCATGTCATTATACCTGGATCACTACCTACTCATGCATTTGGGGAGATTTTAGAGATTTTTCAGACCAGTCAAGCACTTGGCAACAATCAGACATGCACATTGTGGTTTGTGTGCATCTGTTGGTTCAAGTCATGGGTAGGCGATTTGGATGGCACTTGGGCAGACTTTTAAACATTTGTGGTATGTATCTGTCGTGGGCTATACATTAATGTTAGGTCATAGTGGGAGAATGGTAGGAGTTTGGCTGTGGGAGCTGGGAGAATTTCATGGAAATGAATCTCAACTCCCTCTGTTAATCAATTTAGACTGGATTTACAGTGCACTCATGTTAATGACAGTTTCAATAGGCCCAGACAGGCAAAAGGTCTGGGCAACAATTGATCTTGCCAAGGTACTTTTTTTTTTTTGCAAGATGTTAAGCAGCATGCTCACAAGTTTTTGTTCTAGTAATTTCCATATGGTCACTCTACGTCTCCTTCACTTGCCCCCTTACCAGCACCTGGATTTTCTTCATCATCAGCACCTGGATTCTCTTCATCATTGGCATCAGCATCAGCA
>JBBPMA010000865.1:0-16102 GCA_038090075.1 Xanthoconium purpureum | reverse complement strand
TCGATATCATGGGCCCCACCAATGGCATTGACAGAGATCCCCTCAACCCCACAGGTGGGCCTACTCGATTTTATCAACCCTATATACACTATGGCCCATCCGGTTACATCGCTGTCATTCTCAATCAGGCCCTCTCGTTTATCTCAGTCATATTCCTACTCGGGCCCGCCACAGGGCCACTCGAAAGGATCGGATCTATGGGACAAAGGCTCGCCGATGACTTCGGGAAAAAGTGACTACATGGGCTCAACCTATCACTTTTGATGGGAAGAGATGATAGACCGTGCTCAGCGCTTGTCGATCATATGCCCTTATCTCTTCTTCGTATTCCTTCTCCCCTTTATTTCTCCAGAACCATTGCGAGCTTTACTTACCTACTGTCAATGCAATGAGTTCCAGGCTTTCATGAGTTTTCGTTCATATGCTCGTAGCTGGTTCTACTTTACGTCCATGTTCTGCAATGCCATGTATATGATGTCTTCCCAGTGACCTTCAGCCCAATTTCCTCGCCGTTTCCTACCCTCTTCTTGAAAACCGCTGGACAGAATACAAAATACATTTGGTTTCTTGTAACATTAGACGCTAATCCGTATCCTTGCATCTTTGTATAGTCTCCGAGCTGCAGCGTTTCCTTCAAGGACAGACGACGACACACGTTGTAGGTCGAGCGCGCGAAACGCATGACCAACAGTGAACATGGCAACTTCCGTCCCATACCCTTTTCCCCAAAACTTTGGAAACATGGATACCGAGAACTCGCCGCCCCTGTTCTTGTATTCAGGTATCCTGACCATACAGTGTCCCACGAACTCTCCAGTGTCCTTTATCGCGATTGTAAACCAGAGGGCCGAGTCATGCGCCAGGTTGCGCAGGAATTCCTTGTACTTTTGGGGGTGAGGGATGACGGGTCCGAATGTTTTGCCTCGTAGAACGGCTGCATCGTTGCGCAAAGCTAAAAGGCAGTCAAGGTCTGAGTCTTGGAAGCCTCGAAGTAGAAGGCGGTCAGTGGTGAACATGGGAGATCTACAGGTGGGAAAGTTGCATATTGCTTACGTGATCAATCAGTATGTAAACATTGTCCTGCAGGCTGCCAATGGCTTGGTCAAACCTTGCAACAACGCGGCGAGCGTCAACACTCAGTACTCAGCGTTAGTCAAGTAGAGCAGCTTTCTTCCCTTATATCTCAACCACAACCCAAGTTTATCAGCAAATCGGTCCATTAGCCAACCAAGTCAAGTCAAATACCCCCTATTCCGTGGTAAAATGTGGAAGGGGGGTTAATGCACTCTTCTTTTTCCTCTACGATTTTTCCTCCGTTCACGGGAGACTAATGCCTCTACTTTTACAGTTATTGAAATCCATGGCCCAACGCCTTTGAATGGGCCTGTCTGCGATAACCCCATGGGTGACGGTGGCCAGTCTCTTCTGCATCTCCACCGACTCCCCGGCCTTTGACCATCGTGCAACGTATCGGCTCTGTCGGCACGTTTACTTGCGTTCAAGGCAAGGATGTGACGGCCGCCAAGGTCGCGAAAGAACTTGACAAGGACACGTTCGTCCACTTTACGTGTAATGGGATCATAGATCAGAACCGTCCGTTCAAATCTGGATTTTCTCTAGGCGACGGACGGCGGGAGGTCGAGGACATCATGTGACGCGACGTCCAGAAGGCACAGTTTGCGCACTTGTCTGCTTGTCGGACGATTGTTGGGGACGGGGAGAGTCCGGGCGAGGTCATCCCTCTCGCTGCAGCGATGCAGATTGCTGGATTCCGTTCTGTGATTTGGACAATGTGGGCGGTGGAAGATGTGCATAGCAAGGAGATCGCGTTGAGGGTTCATAAGAACATGGTGGATCAGTCTGGCAGGCTGGATCATACGGCGCTGGCGTTACATGAAACAATAAAGAGCATTCGTCCATGCGACATAGCCGTTGTTCAAACGATCCCTTACATGCACATCGGTGTATAAAAGTTCCGGACACGTGCGTTTCCACTCAAAGTAGCTTGCATTCTCGAAGCAAGTTCATGCTGGCTTTGTTCTGCAACACCGGAATCTGATCGCTCCATCAAGCTGTTACACAGCGTACAGAACCGGCCCATTTCATATTCATATTTGTCACTTCTCTGGGCCAGTGGGCATCATATTCACATTGGCAAAAGAGACAACACACAGACGACATCACAGAACAGACTGCCTACACGTGACGGCGACGGTAACGACGCCTACAACTGAGAAACAACTCGTATACATAAAACATTGGCCACATGATCCTTCGCCAGATGGGGCTTCCTGGGGGAAAGAATGGACTCGAACTTATAACCGCGTTGAGCACCCACCAACTGGTAAACGCCAAAGCGATTACTCCAAAGACATATTGGGCTAGGGTCAAGGTTCCGACAGGGTTGAACTCTTTCACGTTCATGCGATAGACCTGCTGCACGACGGTAAAGGTTGTGAAGAAAATAATACCCAGTGACAACTTACGGAAAGGAAATAACCAGGTAAGAAGATCATCAATAGGTACGTGGTCTGAGTTACCCCGGTCAGCTAGCCGCGCAGGGAAGCAGGAATATCAAATACACCTGCATCATGGGGATAGTGCGTCCCACTAGTGTTACCCTTACTCTCTCCTGGTGCATACGGCTATCCTTCATCCTGGCGACAGAAAACGTCTGACGACGACGGCTTAGAAAAGTCAATTGTATGATATTTGCGTGATGAACCAAAGATATGGCAGCCTGAACCCGATTAGACAATAGCGACCCCTGTCTCCCCAATCCCTCGATGTCGAAGAGTAGATCATCAACTTCCCTTTTCATAAGGTCCGTTAAGAACTTCCGTTCCCGATTGCTGATCGATTCAACGTCCATCGCCGGGTTCGGTGTCCTCCCGACAAAAGCAACAGCATCGCGAAAATACTGGAGCAATTGCAAGTGATTCAACATATGGGTTTGTAGCTCGTGCAATCCGCGAAAGTTATCACTGTCCAGGCTTTCCTGGAAGAATTGTGACGGCTGAGAATAAACGCAATGGCAGCCTGACAGGTAGCACTGCATACCAGTTCATAAAGGCGATGGTGCAGTACCTCAAAAACTTCGTTCCATGCATTATGAACACTTCTCAAGATAGCGACGAGAGCGAATGTCGGGTCTTTTGACATTGACTCGGCGACTTTTGACCTATGGACGTGCACTCTGTTTGAATTATGTTTTAGGATGAATTGGAGACGTTTTGCAGACGTTCCGTGCAACTTGAAGCAAGGATGACAAGAGATGATCGTGCTTGTTGTTGTAGTGCGAACCATATGAATCTCCAGTAGATCTTGAACTAGAATCATTCCGTCTGCTCAAGGTATCTGCATAAGGGCTTTCCCAACGTTCGGTAACAAAGAGACTTACTTCGGAAGATGAGTGGTGCATCCACTCCTCTGTGCGGCGTCTGATTATCTGAACAACGTTAGTAATCGCTCAGGGAAACAAGGCCAGCACGTACTCTGGATAGCTGCTTGTTGCTCCCCCGGTATGTCCACGGAGTTTTGAGATCGTCGATTTTTCACTGGCAGTATGAATGGCAAGATAATTGTGATATCTAGAAGTATGAGTAGGTAATAGACTCAGACTCGGGTTTCACTCTTGACTCACGATCACCTTCCCGAGGCCTAAGATTGTCCTGGTAGCTCGATGGGATCCGATTTACAGAGGACAAGAAAAATGAAGGTTCAATGTTGTATCTGGGGGTGACCTGAGCATGCTGCAGCGCCACAGAACAACGTTGTACATACAGCGTGCCAAGCATCTGAAGAACTTGAGACGCGATACTCTCAACAAAAATTGCGCGAACGCGACTGGGTGGTCGTTGCTCACTCCCCTGAGCATATAAGGTCTGCAGCCGATTCCAACACATGGCCATCGATCTTTCATTCCCATCGACGTGAGAAATGCTTTCCTGCTTGCTTCCCCCACCATCTAACAAGTCCACCACATGGACCATACACGGTTCCGTGTGATCACGGTCAACCAGTATTCCACTCTTCCGCACTCGGTCGGGTGTCCAGTCCGGGAATTGCCGTTGAGGATAGAATTTCCAATCCTCCAAGTTACCCTGTACTATCAATTTCCACGAACGAGGTTCAGTGCCAGTAGAGCCCATGTCGGGATACATCCAGCGCCATGGCATCGAAGGGGCTGGACAGTGGTGTCTAGCGAGAAATATTGTCCGAAGGCGGTGGAGATTAAGATCACGAGCCGAGACTTACGCTCTGAGTTGTACCTTTGAGGACTCGAAAGCATTTCTTCGGAGTAGCGGCCGGGAATCAGATTGGGGGACTGATGCAATACCAGGTGTACTAGCCATGGTTAGGAATCAGAGAACGGGGCCAGAGAGTGCAAGCGAACAAGCTTTGATGTTAAGTATGTCCCATGGTACCGCCCACCCACGCTGTTAACACGCGGCTTTGGCTAACCAGCGGTCACCAGCCCAAGTACCTATTAATAACTTGAACTCGAGGCCGCCGTGACTCGTGGGCGACAGTGCGTCACGCCACACAGGACCTCCGCCATGTTCAGCGTCTGATAGTATCACGAGAATCTAGTTTTGCCGATAAGGGCTGGCCAAAGTCACGATACACATATATGCGACTATGCTGTACCTCATGCAAAACGTGTGCTCGGAGACAGCTAGCCCCCCCTGCGTCAACCCAACGTCAACCCGCGTCCTGCATCATAATCGCAACGTGTAGTACTTACTTCGAAAGGCTGGTGCCAAAAAAAACTCTGAGCTCGAACTGCCAACAGCAGATCATGCCATCATTTCCATGTGCGTTTTCGGTAGCATAGTCGTATGTCGAGCAGTAATGCAGGGTTTGACACAGTATGTGCTAGTGCAGGGCCCATAGCCGTTATTATCCGACCCGGGGCCTTAGATGACACGAAAGGGTGTTGGAATGGCGTAGCCACAAACAGGTGCAAGCTACGCTCGGCCTCGTCATACCAGATTATATTAACAATTCAGTACGATCATAATTAACTAGGACGTAATTCCGACTTCACACACTTCTCACAAAGGGTCTACTCTTTCCAAGAGTCGGTCACCATGGCCGTTGTTCAACTAGGTAAGGCTAATAGCGACACGGGGGTAGTACAAACTGTCAAGGAAGAGTTCTGTCACCGGACAGAGGGATTTCAAAGGATACGTTTTGTGCAAAAAATATTGGCCACATAAGTCTTCGGACAATGTTGCTTCCCCCAGGATGGAAAGAGCTATATGGTTGGAACGCTATGGCTAACCACCAGAAAAACATCAAACCAATCACTGACACAGCATAACGGGTTGGCAAGTTTACATTTGTTGGCGGTGGCATCAGGTCTTCAGGTACCGACTCCCTGAAGGGTAAACGATAGACGCACTGTAAAATAATGAGGTTGTAACACATTCAATAGGCTGCGGTGATAGCTCACGGAGATATAGTGAGCAGGCAAGACGATCACCGATAAGAGCAGGATCTGTGTCGTGCTTGTCAGCTAGTCACAGAGAAAAAGTAACATCAAGTACACCTGCCTTCCCGTACATGATACGCTTCCCTCTCACCACCACTCTCTGCATGAGCTCATGGTGCTTTGCAATGTTGGTGGTGGTTAGTGCCTGGTGACAACAGGTTAAACAAGTCCGTAATGTATTGACATGACATGACGAACCAAATTCATGGCATTCTGAAGTCAGTCAGACAGCATTGACCTTTGTCCCTCCAATCTACCAATTTCACAGAGCAAACTATCAACTTCTTTTTTCAAGAGGTCCATCGAGAGCCTCCATTCCTCAGCGCCGATTGATTTGACATCCATCGCAGGGTTTGGCGTTTCCCCGACAAATACAACGGATTTACGGAAATGCTCGAGTAACTGCTGGTAGCCCAACACATGGACTTGCAGATCGTGCAATTCTCGGATACATTGTACATCGCTGTGCCAAAATGCGTCGTTTTCCTGGAAGAATTTGATGAGATACTCATAGTCTTCAGTATAAAGGTTGCCAGTGGTACTTCTTACCAATTGGTTGACGGATTGGTAGAGAGCCTCGAATGCCCCATGCCAAGCCCAGAGAACATACCTCAAGATAGCAATAATAACAAATGTCGGATCTTTCGACATCGTGTATAATTTGGGTCGGTGCATGCCGTTACAATGGTGCAAGATGGACTGAAGACACACTGCTAATCTTCCATGAACCTTGGAACGAGGATGACAAGAGATGATCGTGCTCATTGTTGTTGTGCGGACCATATGGATAGCAAGCAGATCTTGCACTAAATATTTTCCACCTGAAGGTGTGCGTGTAAGGACTTTCCTCAGCAGCCACGGTGTTTTGCAACAATAGCAGACTTACTTCGGAGAGTGAGTGACGCATCGACTGCTTTGAGGGGTGCCTCGTCTGAACAACTCTGTTACTTAACGGAAAATTGGGTAGGGGAGGGGAGGACATACCTTGGTTAGCTACCTTCTCCGGGAGCATGCAAGTCGGACTTTCCCGCTTGACAGATCGCTGATTCTTCATCGTACGTATGAATGACAGAATAATTGTTATGTCTGAAACAAGAATCTCAATAGAGGATACACCAAATGCAAGTTTCAGCCTCAACTCACGATCGCCTTCTTGGGGTTTAGGATCATCTTGGTAACTCGATGGGATCCAGTTTACCGAGGACAAAAAGAACGAAGGTTCAATATTGAATCTGAGTGGATTGAGAAGGCCGCAGACCGCAGAGCAATGACGCACATACTTTGTGCCTAACATTTGAAAGACTTGAGACGTCATGTTCTCAACAAAGAGTGCCCGAATGCGAGCAGATTGCTGTTATGAATACATTTGAGCATATGTCAAACAATGTATACAACACTTACGGGCGTCTGTAACCAATTCCAGCACGCGGTCGTCAATGCTTCATTCCCATTAGCATGAGAAACGGTGTACTGCTTGTTTTCGCCATCACCCAACAAGTACACCTCGTGGACTGTGCACAACTCCCCATGGTTGTAGTTCAGCAACACCCCACTCCTCTGCACTCGATCGGGTGTCCAATCTGGGAAAAGGCATTGCGGATAGCTTCTCCAATCCTCCAAAATGCCCGGAATTATTTTCGAGTAATGAGACTGGGCGCAAACGGTGGTGCCCATGTCAGGATACATCCAACGCCATGGCATAGAAAGGGCTGCACAGTGGTGTCTGATAAGGAAGCAATGACTCTTCGTTCAGATGTGATAAAAGATTAAGGAAACTGAAGCTGAAGCTCACGCCGTCAGCACTACCCTCGGAGACTCCGAGTCGGAATTGTTCTTGTGAAGCCGCGTGGGCTGAGAATGAGATTGGAAGGTCGGTTCAATACAAGGTGCAGGCATGTTTAGAATCAGCTAGAGCACGAGCAAACAAGTCAACGATCTTGATTCTTTGGCTTTTGAAAGAAATTTAGCTGTTGCGCCATGTATGGGGGATCCCAAACTAGATCCGCACAGAGGTCCGGGCAAAAAGAAATGCCCATTGGCAGTAACCACAGTATGACTATATCGTAAGATCAGAAAGCCGGTTCGGGAAGCTGTGAGTGCATCATGATACTTATAGGACTGTTGACACGGAAACCGAGTTGATCACAACTTTTCCGATTTCCATGTTGGGAGTGCTAAAGCACCGTGATCGTCGGAGGGTAACTGCCTTGTGGGACCGATGATCACTCAGGACATGGGAACTCAGATAGAAAGGACACCAAGAATACTATAATGTGAGACCATGAGGGGTGACGGAGTAACTCATGGCGGATTTTTCTAGGGAATCCTGTTGGCAGGTAATTACGCAAGTCGAGGCTGGGAGTCACATCAACATCCCCATGATGGCATCATCATGAACCTTATCCACAAAGAAGATCAAGATAGAAATGCGTTGGCAACGTGGGTTATTACTTCACACCACTTGCTTCTCGCGGAATATTCCCAACCCTTTTTGTCAACCCATGGTAAGTTAGGAGCTCGAGTTGGATTAAGTTTTCCAGTTACAAAGATCAGCGCTGCAAGTGTAAGCCGAGGATTCTCGGACCTTTCAGTGTCAACCTCAACGCACAGCAGGCTATGACTTGCGCTTTCCCCAACATTTCAGCCCACTCAAGGGGCATTTCTTGGATGTCTGTTTCGGATCGAGGGTAGAAGATCCCTGCGTACGGCTCTCTGCCAGATGTGAAGTGGAGAGGGGTTGGACTGGACCAGGAACACCGTTCGTGGTCACATTCGAACATCCATCTCTGGGTTGGACATGCTCTATCTCCCTTGGAGGGATTGACGCGGGACGCTTTAACTGGCCGGGTTAATCACCAATGCACATCAAGGATTCCACAACTCACGTCGTGGGATGGTGCACTACTCGCCGTTGTATTGTTTCCATCTCCTTGTGGGACATTCCCTAGGTTCTTCGGAGCGGTTGGCTGCGGTGGCTGGAGTTTCTCATCTTATTGAGGCAGATGGTTGGGAAATCGGCTTACTTGAAACAATGGGTCGTCCTCCAGGTCCCTGGTCGTTAGTAGTTTTGAGATGCCGCAAAAGTCTTGGATCAAGCGTTCAATCTCTTCTAAAACAACGTCACGTCCATCAATAAACCAAAGCGCATCCTTCTCGCTGACGAATTTTCGGATTCTATTGTGAACGTTGGCGAGGTTGCCGGAAGAAAAGTACTCCTTGATTGCACCAACAGCTTCTTCTTCGATCTTACCGCCAGCGTAACTGGCAGACCTATGGGATATGGTCAAGAGACGCATGATAATCGTTAGATCCACAATGTATCCCATGACGCAAGCGATATTTTGAGGACTGCAACGTGAAGTCAGTTCACCGTACTGTCGCATCGAGCAAATATTCCACTCACGCTCCTTGATAAACATTGCAAACCCATTTTGCTGCTTCAACAGCCGCGCCAATGGCAGCAATAGCAATACCAATGGGGTGTGCGGCAGCACCTGCGAGAGCTGCGACAATGTTTATCGTCGGAGTCGAGGTTGCACTGCAAAAATCAGTTAGCGGAGACCAAATAAGCCCAGAGACAGCACACACGATGGATCATTTGGATTGATTGATGCCAGGTCATCAACTAAATGGGACATCCTGGCTTTAAAGTCGTCGCTGGCGAGGTACTGGAAGCGGTTAGTTGCTACAACAAGGTGAGTGAATGGCACGTACATTGGAATCATCTTGGATATTCCAAATTGTGACGATGTCCGCATGGATAGCAGACAGGCAGTCTTTGAGTGTCTTGGTTGCGAAGTTCGTAGCACTACCCAGGCCGCTCCAGTATCCTGCAGATAAAGTCAACGCGGTAGACAAGCAGGAGACGATGATGTCACACACTCTTGCGTCCAATACTGCCCGAAAAAAAAGGACGGGAGATGAGCATGTGATCGAGCTACAGAAAGCAGGCCTCACTCAATTGTCGCTGCGATGGTGATATCGACATCCCCACGTTGCGCGATTGACCACATGAGTGATGCTGGTTGAATGCGCATGCGAGACCCTTGGTGTCTCTGTATTTCCGCATCGGTTAGTTTGATCAACGTCGGGATTGTATCCTCGAATCTCGGGCTTGCTAAGCAGGCTAGTTCTTCAAAGAGATGATCAATAGATCTAGAGTTACTCACTCGACACAGCAGTCGTCAATCGTTGCCAAAGGAGTGAGTCCCGGGGCACATTCATGAGAACCCCATCTAGTTCGCGTCTCGCTCTTACTCGGCCATCCGTCCATAGTTCATCAACGTCCTTATCACCAGCACTGGGATCGTCCGTGAGCATATGACTGATGATGGTTCCCACAAGCTCGTCAAATTTGGTCAAAGTAATGATCAACGGGACTGCGTCGGCTCATCAGTAAACGAGGGTCTAAGGTTTTGTACAACCCACGCTTATTATAAGTCATTTCAAAAATTTTCTCTACGCCAGTTTCACTAAGCCGCTCTCCACCATGAGGCGTACTCACGCAAATCCTTAAAGGTTGACTCAGAACGGACTCAGAAGGGCTGTGATAACACTCACCATACGGCGTGTAGCCTATCCTTGAGCTTTGGCATTTCCATCCTTTCTTGTATGAAATTCTTGACTGTGTTAAATTCCAACTCGCTGTTCGGCAAGAAACCTTGAGAGTCATGAAGGATGAACCTGCTATTTTGCGGGGAAGTGAACTCGTGTGTGATTTCTGCACTTCCAGGCTCTCGATGGGAAACCACCTGTTGAATACATCAACCGCGATCGCACAATAGACAGACTGATTGAAGATATACCGCATCCTTGATGCCGAAAACCTTGTTAATCAGTGATGACTTGCCACAACCAGTCTGTATCGTGACCATGAGCCGACATGAAAAACAGACCCAGAAATCTCACTTTGCCCAGCAGCAGTATGCGAAACCTTGGAGATGAGGTTATTGGGATTAGTATTCTAACAAGCAGTGCTGCGCACTCACTTGGTACAGTCGCCAATGATCTCATCCACGGTTTGTGGGAGGATGGAGGCCATTGCAAGCGTTCACGATGTAGGTGTGCGAGTGACACAATCGAGCGTGGAAGACTGGAGAACAAAGTTCCCTGCAAGAGCTTGATGATGGAGTAGTCCCCGCTGGCCGAACATGCAGCGAACACGAGGTACTGTTTGCAGGGTGCGGCCTCAAGGTGGGTTGGGTTATTTTTGTGAATGGAACACGGGGTTGATGGGCCCGGCTCATTCTGGGTGCAGGCCTAACTTCCATTAGCAAGCTGGGGTGGGAGAGTAACGGACCAACCAGTCCTCGAACTTCGCGTTTGCCAACCACCACGTACTTGAACCCATTGCCCCAGTCCACCGCATGCGTCAAGTTCAGTTTCGACGTGCACTAGGCATAACGTCACTGGAAATGATGGTCGTCGACAACAAGTCTGGCCAAAGTGCTGTGTGAGATCACACTATACGTGGGTCAGGACACATGCGCAACATCGTCGTTTCAAGCGACCTATGACAAGATGCTATCGTCCTGTCAAGAAGTACTTTCGTCTCTATGAGCTGTAACTGCCCTCAACGTGGACACGGACAGGAGCCAGAGGGTAAAATTACTGGGCAGGTATGTTATCGTGGCGCTCTCCAAGTCGGCGGGCAGTTCACAGTCACGGTTTCAGAATTCAAGTCACTCAAGAGAAACACGGAGCGCGAGTTTCAGAAACTATCAAAGAGATCATGGTGTGTCGAGTCTGGTCTCACTTCCAACGTTGATTCACACCCCACAACAGGCCGACGTTGTCCTTGTGACGACGAATGCTAGGACATTAAATCCTCCTGGGTCGATCTCTACGCGGAAACCAGAAGCATGTGGACTCGACCTCCTTGCATGGGCTTCTGCTCATGTGGTCAAATACGGACTCAAGGACCTCGATGGGGGTATAACTCCTGAGAGCCGTGGGCCATCGATGACGCCTGCTCCAGGAAAAACACCCTCCCTTGGGACAGGGAGAAGATCCATGTAGATAGCATGCATAGACGGCATCGCAGAAGAGCCTGAATGTGGATGGCAGGACGCCTGGGGCCAAGGATGGAGTGGGAGCGTTTCTGGCTGGGAGCGATCGAGCGGAGCTGATGATTGTGCTCAAGATCAAAGGTGCGCCCCCTCCATCTTCTCATACTTCCTTTCTAACTGGATGAAGAAAGAAAGTCTCCGATTCGAGAAGGAAGGACCACCGTTTCAAGCATACGGAAGTCTCGACCATTCAACGAGTGAGTTCGTCTGTTTATTGGGGAAATATCAACGTCTGGACACTATAACTTTAGTCTTTCAAGAGAAGAACTATTCTCGGTCCTCAATGTACCGGTACTCGAACCACTTTCACGTCCACAAGTCACCCCTCTTTATCCACCTCCGTCCACATCTACATCCACGACAACGACCACAGACGGCTCTCAACCTCAATCTCAGATGTCTCAATCGCGCATACATGCATCTATACCCATCACTACCCCTTCCGATCGTCCAATCCCCGTTTTGTCAACCCCCTCGAACATTCTCGTACAGCCCACTCCAATAGCCTCTACCTTCGCTCCTTCAACGCATCCTCCTAAAAAGCGACGACACTGGACGATCGTACGTAATGCCCCCGCGCGTTCACGAGCCAAGGATAAGGAAGCCGACCCACCGGTGGACGACACAAAGACGACCTGGAAGGTCCCACGAAACGCAGGACCAACGGACTATGGCACCTTTGCGACCTTTCTTGGCGAGCTTGCGGCCTCTGCTGCAAGTCCACGCGCAGGTGGCGTGGTAGGCGGTGCAGGGATGAGCGCCGCGGCGTATCTATATGGCTCTGAACCGCGACTATTCGCGACGATACGGTCGACGGTTGAGCATCGGGGCATCAAGCGGAAACGTGAGGCCGAGGAGGACGAACCGGATGTGAAGGATGAGACGTTCTGGACGGACGAACGTGCGGAGGATGGATGGGATTACCTGAGGGACGTCGTCTATGGCGGTGTGGACGGGTACGCGTATGTGCGGAGTCTCGCCGAGTTCGTTGCGCCGTCCGTCTATCTCGATGTCGTGCGCAAAGACATGGACACAGACGAGGACAAAGCCAGTGATGGTGATGATCGGAGAGGTGTGGGAGGGGAAGCGGATGTAAAGCCCCCACGTACGCCTCCGGAAGAAAACCTCGACGAAGCGTTCCCGCTCGGTGCGCCCCTTGCGCGATACGTCGAGGACAACCTCGTCGACATGGTGACGCGCGGCCGACACGGATGGCTGCGGGACGTCTTTCTCCCCGCTGCAGCGGCCGCTATCGGCCCCACCGGTGTCCCATTCCCATTCCGCCGCGACAGCCCCGCTTCGCTGTTCCACACACGCATGGTCGAACTTCCGGATGCTGCGCGCGCCGTGGCAGCGTTCAAGGCGTGGTCTGAGGAGCAGTTGGATATGGCGACGCTCATCCGGAAGCCGGAGGAGCTCGCAAAGGTGGGTATACTTGAGGGTGGTCCTGGAGGAGGGGAACACGCTGAGATCGAGCGTGCGTTGATGTGGGGTGTTGAAGTGATTGAGGAGTTGGGTGCGCAGGTGAACAAAGCCGGGTCTGGAGGCACCGACGGCGCAGATGGGGATGTGACAGTAAAGGAGGAGGCTGTGGAGGATGACTCCATCGCTGAAGAAGAGGAAGCAGATGCGATTGCGATGGATGTGGACCCTGACGCCGATTCGAGTCAATCCCCATCACAATCTCCGTCCTCGTCTCCACCCAAGACGGAACCCGACGCAGACACGGAGGAAGAACCACTAGTGAAACGCCTCCGCATGAACCTCCTCGCGCTGGCCAAGCGAGCACCCATGGACAGGATTGCAAAACTACCCGTAGAGCTCGTTCCTGAGAACATACGCGGGATCGTACCCACAGCATAATGAATCCGCTCCTCACGTCGATGATGATCATGATCCTCGGTCCCCGTGCTGCTATGGTATAACCTCCGCTTTCCAGATGTAGAGTTATCGAACGCTTCTAGAGTGATCGGGCATGATAAGTATATATACGTTTAAGTCTGTCCTGTAGCGGTTCTACAGTAAACTAGGGTAATAATAGTACAGCGCACCGATAGCGAGTTAAATAGGGAATGATAAGCCCCGTAGGAATCTATCTAGAAAGAAACCCAGAGCAAGGTAAATGCATACATACGAGCATGAGTGTACGGAAAGCAGCAAGAAAAACGAAAGGTATACGCGATAATACAAGGTGTTTAGTGGAACAGATGACGTGTTGATACACAACAGCGTGTCAAATTGGTTGTACATCGATGCTGGATGCGTTCGGTCTTCATCGTACTTGAGAACGTAGGATGTGGTATCAGGAGCATCGATCAACGATGCGTGATTCTAGAATGCGCGGGCGTGGGGAATCACATGAGCATGGGAGAACCAGGGCTCTGACATGCGGGCGTGGGGGGAGTCGCTTGGGCTGCTGAGCGGGCTCAGGACATGCGACGCCGAGTGGTGCTGGAAGACTGTGCGGTCAAAGGACGTGTGAAGGGGGTGAATGGGTGGCGGGATGTGCGCGTGCGAGGGCGGACTTTGCATATGGTGCTCCTGGACGACGTGCATAGAACCCCTCCGCCTCCGTACCGGCGCATAACTCTTGCCGGACGGAAAGTCATCGCACGAGTTCTGGAGCAGCCGTACTGCGTCCTGGATGCGCTCTCTGAGCTCGTCGATGCGTTGGGGCTGGTAGCTGTCATAGCCCATCGGCCAACACAGCGTCTTGATCCAATTTTCCATGATGTGAGGCGTCCACTGTACGCCGTTGAGTTTGGTGCCGTGGCGGAGCATAGCGACGATGTCGGTGGGGTCGCCCTTCTTGTATCGGACGAGTTTGAGGGCGACGCCCCAGAACATGGTGACGCCGATCAGGACGAGGCCGTGCGACGAGTAGATGGTGTTCATCTCTATGTTATTTGGCTGCTTGGCGTCATAGTAAATCGGGTCGTAGATGTGACCTCTGGGGCTGTGAATTGTGGAGCGAGCGTCAGCGTGGGCGCCTCGTGGCGAAGAAAAAGTGACCGACTCTCGGGCAAACGGCAGTGCGACGTCTGGATCGGCGTTCATCCAATCTGTACTGGGGGTCGTTCAGGGCGCTGTCATCGTCAGCAGCGAGATCGATGAGGACGCACCCGATGCGAAATTTCTGAGCGGTTGCGTTGATGCAGGATTGGAGGCGCTCTTCAGCATCGTAGACGCCCTTTTTGCGCCACTCGTGACCGAACGCACGCCTGATATAGTCGATGTCCCGCGTCGTTCTGCGGGTTGAGGATACGGAGAGGACAGGGTGGAGGAGCATCACCGCCCCGCCGTGCACGAAGAGACGGATCTGACAGCCAAACGTCTGGTACGTGCGGTACTGGACGTCGTCGAGGAGGTCGATGAGCATCTCCTTTGTGAGCTGGACATCGTTGTGTGGGTTCATCGTGTACGACGGCGACGAGGGGCGAGTACAGAGACGGGAACGGGAACGGGAACGGGAACGGGAACGGTGATGGGCCTAGTATGGTTTGCCTCGTGTGTGAGCACATTAAAAGCGAACCGCCACTACTTATTGTACTCGCCACCGGCTCACAGGAAACCGAAAATGAGGGCGTCCACAGGGCGATTCCCGCTCAGTCAGTTCACCGCGTCACAAACAGGTCGTCGTCGTCCTCCAGACCGCCGTCAAAGAGCTCGTCGAGAACAGCCTCGACGTTGGCGCCACACATCAGTAGGTCCATCCTTGGCTTATTCACCGCCCTCTACAGCGTGCTACAGGGGTCCGCTTTCGGGATCATGGACTCAAGACAATCGAGGTCGTCGACAATGACTCTGGAATCGCCAAAGGATTACGACAACATCGGTGGGTCCAGTGTTGTCTCTCTTTTCTTCGAGCGAACCTTACTTTTCATTTTGACAGCACGTCCAAGCTGTCGTCTTTTAATTAATATTCTTGAAGACCTGTCCCGTGTCCATGCGCTTAGTTTCCGTGGAGAAGCCCTGTTGTTCCTTTGGGCTGACGGTTACAACAGCGACTTCCTCTGAAGCACCCATGGGAACCGTCATCGAGATGGATGGGAATGACAGAGTGCAGTAAACGGCCAAATTCCCTCGACCGGTGTGTCATCCAGTGCTTCATCTGCAGATGGTCTACAGCAAGGGATGATGGTCAGGGTTTGAAACATATTCAAGCCACCCCCTGTGCGGCGAAAAGCGCTCGAGAGGAACGCGGAGCGCGAATTCTAGTGCATCGACTCTCTCGCATGCGTATCTCGTTCCACTGTCTCGTTCGCCGCCTCCGCGGCCCTCCCGTCAACCATTCGAAAGCCCCCACGACGGTCCCAGGACAGCTTATCGTCCGGAAGCGTGGCTCGAGCGCAAGGCGCAATGGACCAGTGATCCGTTGTTGATTGGCGCGCTACGGACGAAAGGTGGGATCTTGAGACGTTACCGGAGAAGGCGGTTATTGCGTCCTAGACGTCTCTTCCGTGCGTCCCTCTGCTTGCTGGTATTCATGTTGGTTTGATACCCTTTCCTGCGGTATAGACTACAGCAGTCGCAGCTC
>JBBPMA010000864.1:0-16123 GCA_038090075.1 Xanthoconium purpureum | reverse complement strand
GTCAACGCCAACGATATGGAACACATTAGTAGGAAACACCTGTGGGAAAGAGATCCAACAGGCGATTACTACGTTCCAGGAGGTTTCAAGTCGACGCTTTGCAAGGTTGGCTTCCTTTTGGTGGTTCAATTGCGAGATACTAACAGAGTTGTTCTCTTTGTAAGGATGCTTCTCTTCGCGAGGAGATAGAATTTCGGTGTTCATTGTCGCTTGCCAAAGGTAATCCTGAAGACTTTGGTTTACAGACCGAACGCATTTTGTGCTACCGAGGCAAGTTATCCAGCCCGAAATGGGTGGATGAAGATCCATGCGAGTTCCTCCCCTTCTTTGCTTCGTAATCTGGTTTTGACGTGGGGCATCGCAGCGTCATTCTCTGCACTTTGTACTGTCCGTGCGGACTTGAGCGAGGCTATCAAAGATATGATTCCGTTGAAAAAGCCATCCGGCCGGGTCTACTACCGACTAGATTACGATGTGATTGTGTTCCTCGGGCTGACGGAACTTAAAGCGCAGTTGGGCTGGAAGACGAAGGTAAGCTGTGAATCCTGGTGCCTTGTTGCTGATTTACTGAATCTTCTTTTCAGGAAGGCGAACGCCGGTCAGTCTTCGTGACATGGCCTTTGTGCTGTCTAACCCCCACCTCAGAATTCCAACGATAGTTTCAAGTGACGATTGAACGCTGCCAGTGTGCTGTTCTCAATATGCAAGTTACATAGCCGGGAATTTGTGAATCCATTGTGTCGTGCAGAGGTCTCCTTTCGTGTATATACTGGACCCTCTACCCATATCACGTCGATATTCATTTCATCCCAGGGAAAGGGAATAATTTGATAACCGGGCTCATCAGTCACGCCTCATGGTTTGCGTGAATGTGAGTGATGAGGGTGTGTGTGATTTGATCAAATTCTATGACGTGGATGCTTGGCGAACCGAGTGGCGGAGATCCACGATGGATCGATCACGCCGTCCATGGCCTTAATCTGATAACCTGATTCATCAGTCACGCCTCATGGTTTGAGTGAATGATGAGGGTGTGTGTGATATGGTCACATTCTATGACGTGGATGCTTGGCGAACCGAGGGGCGGAGATCCACGATGGATCGATCATGAAGCATGGGGTGTCAGAGGGACACGGTCGTATGTATGTGATTTTCTCGCGGGTGCTTTGCTGGAGGGACGATATATGGTCGCCCGTCACGGTGAACATGGGCCAACAACACGAGGTGCTGTAACACATGTACTGCCCTATATCAATAGGAGGGAACCTGTATAAAATGCGAGGAAAGGATAAGAGCTAGTCCAACCTATTTACTCTCACCATCGACCTGCTACGTTGTGTCACCGAAGACTACGTCGTCGACAATGACTAGTGAGCGACTGAAAGATGTCAGGAGCTCCCTGGACGCTGATCGTCGTGCAAGAGCGTTCGGTGCCTATTGAAATTCAAGTTGGTGGCCGGCTATGGGCAATAACATTTTCAGCAAATGGGGAGTATATCGTCAGCGGTGACGACGAAGGTGTTCGGGTGTGGCAAACAGACAACAGGAAGCAAATGGCCACTATGCAGACGGGAATGGTCAATTGTCTCGCGGTTTCCAAGGACGGCAAACTGATCGCTGCGGGGACATCCGCCGGCAAACTAATTGTTTGGGATTCCCAGACGTACGCAACGGTCTTTGTGGACGAGACTCGCCACAGCCTCTATGGCGTCGACTTTTCGCCCCAGTCGACGCAACTTGTCACCGCCTCCGTCAGTGGCTGTGCCATCGTTTGGGACGCCACGACTGGCAAACAAGCACAAATACTCCTCCACCAGTCCGCAGTAACCACAGCGAAATATTCGCCGCTGGGCGATCGCATTGCGACAGCTACACAAGATGCCGTCCAGGTTTGGGACAGCGACGACGGCCGTTTGCTTGTGGACATCGATATCAAAGTAGTCCCATTGTTCAACACCGGTCTCGTTTGGTTCCGAAACAGTCACCTCCTTGTCGTATCCGACGGGAAAATCACGAAGCTTGATGCAACCACCGGGGCAACGGTCTTGGAGTGGCCAGCTCCCGATGCCGACCAATTCACCTCTGTCGCTCTACCAACACGTGATGAGTTCTTCGCATGTTCTTCGCGTCGTGCAGTCATTCTCATGGACGCGTCGACACATACCCAACTTCCTACCATCCGACACGCACAAAAGATATCCGCTATCGCACTCTCTCCCGACGACCGCTTTCTTGCCATAGGTGGAGACGGGGGCAAGATCACCGTCAAGAGTCTACCTCGTGTCGTTGTCAGTAATATCCCGCACCGCTCCTTTCTACATTACATTCAATATTTGCTTACAGGAACCTGACATTCGGATCGACGATACTGCGCTCGAGTTATGGAAACAAGGTCGTCTGGAAGAGGCCGAGGCGTTATTCACTGCGGCGATAACTGCTTCCCAGAGTCCGGACCATCGTCTACTCGCTACTCGGGCTCTCGCGCGAGCTCGTTTGGGACAGTGGGATACAGCTATAGCCGATGCTGAAGAGGTATCTTCTACTTGGTTCTCACGTATGCCGACACTGACGTTGATTTACACCCAGGCCATCGAAATTCAGCCGTCCGTCATTGCCTACATCGCAAAGAGTATAGCACATGTCGGCAACGGGGAGAGGCACAAGGCCTATTGGACCTGCGACATTGCATCCCAACACATCCATTCATCTCACTTCAGTTTTATCCTTCTGATCAGGGTTCGTATGTTTTCTTGCTCGCTTTCTCCGTAGTTACTCACATCCCTTAGGCCATCCTCGTATTTCAAGCAGGAGAACACCGCGATGCGATATTGCACATGGACAACCTCATTGTTACCGTCCCCTTCAACTCAGTATGCTATGCGGTCCAGGTACGTGCATGACATGCTACGGTGAACTGAACATTACGATTGATAACCCCCAAGGCATACATGTATCTTCTCCTTGGAAGCTCGCACGTGAAGAGCGGCGATTATACAAGTGCGATTCAGTCCTTCGAGCATGCACAAGCGCAGATACGACACTGTGAGGGCCGACCGCTCTTGGCGGTCTCACTGGTAAGCTCTAGGCTTCCCAATGCTGTACTGCAACGTGTCCCGCTCACAACATTTGAAAGATTTCTGGATGGAATTTCGACAGTGTCGACATTACCATTCACCAACATCTCTGCGAAGCCTTGTTTGCAGCAGGCCGCGCGAAAGATGCGAGCGACATTCTTCTCAAAATGGTCAATACCTTCGACGAAGAGCTCCGTATGAGCGGACCGATCACCAAGTGGATTTCTGGTGCGTTAATACTAATCGTTCGTTTTCGATCTATTCAACACTTCTCTGCAGACATTACTCAACAATGCCTTTCGACTCCCCCAAACGGCTGTGCCTCGAACGCAGCCCCACAGGGCAACTTGGCGACACTCGACGCTACCCCTACACCGCTGCTGAGAGGGTGGGCAAAAGTAGTATTGATAACCCGGGGGTGGAAGGATGCCCTGGTTGCGTCTGCCGGCGTGAGTACCTCCTATTCCTTAGGTGCCGATCGTTGGATTGACCGTGTCTGCAGTTCACATTCTCCCGAGTTACAATATATCAGGTCCTGTGTGAGCGCCTCGAAACGACCAACTGCGTAGCAGATGCGGTAGAGTGTTTCCATGAAATGACAAGTGAGTTGGAAAGAGAGACCTACATGAGCGGACCCATGACTGAGTGGGTCTGTGGTGAGTTTATTCTATCCGGTTTATTTGCCATGCGGCCAATCTCTCCCGTCAGACTTTACGCATCGACGTCTCTTCGCTCCCGAAAATGACAGTGACGCAGCCTCGAATGTCATCCAAGATATTAATGGTCTGACGCTCCTCGTACCACTTTTGAGGGAGTGGACAAAAGCAAAACTGATTCACGACTCTTGGAAAGATGCGCTGAATTCTGCTGTTCGAGTGAGTATCTCTTCTTGCTCTGATACCGATCGCGAAACTGACGCCGCTGATTTGCAGTCCACACTCCCCAGAGTCACAATATACCAGGTCGTATGCGAATGTCTGGAGACGATCGACCGCGCAGTGGATGCAGTCGAGTGTTTCCATCAAATGACGAGTGAATTGGGAGATGCCTGTGAGAGCGGACCCATGACCGAGTGGGTCTTCAGTGAGTTTATTTCCTACTCATTTGCCTGTCGCGCATTCAATTCTCTCCGTCAGGTTTCATGCAACGCCGCCTTTCCGCTTCCCAAAGTGGTAGTGACACAGCCTCAACTGCAACCAGACCCGATAACACCCCTGCCCTTCACGCTTCCCTCACGCCGATTTTGAGGCGGTGGGCAAAAGCGAAATTAACACATGAGTCGTGGCAAGGTGCCTTGGTCTCTGCTATAAGTGTGAGGGTCTCTTTTTCTCTCGTACCCATCGTGGGATTGACGCCTGCCTCGCAGTTCACACTTCCCAGGGTCATGCTCTACCAAGTCGTATGTGAGCACCTCGAAGCGATCGACCGTGTGACGGATGCAGTCAAGTGTTTCCACCAGATGACAAGTGAATTGGCAGAAGAAACGAACTTCCCTGGTGGCGACATGGAATGGACCCTTGGTAGGTTTCCTACGTTCCCTCTAGTGCCATTACCCCTTACGGAGCGGTCGCATCAGACTTCCGCCACCGTTCTTTCATGAAACTCGAGCATCTAGGAAATATAGCAGTGGATGCTCAGCGATATGACGATGCCATCTTACTCTACTCGACTGCATTGTCTCTGGATTCCCCGTCCCCGCAAAGCATTCTCATTAAGCGAAGCGTGGCATACATGGCAATTAGGTCATGGCAACAGGCTCTCAATGATGCAAACCAGGTACATCATTGATTCGTCATGTAGTCCAGCCTCGTTGATGCGTTATCATCAGGCGATCACCCTCGAACCGTCGTCTCCTTGGGGCTATAGGATGAAGCATGCCGCGTTACACGAGGCAGGAAACTATGACGATGCGGTTATCGCGCTCGAGACGATGCTGTTGACGAAAGAGCGGTCCCCTGATCTGGACACTCATCGTGAGTTGTATTCTGGTTACCCCGATAAACCTGATTTGCTCACGTTATTCGGCAGAGCACGGTGATCAGTACGTCAGCCTCTGGCAAACAAGAGCCAGGATTCGCAAGGTTGTTCAGCGGACCTTACGTCATTCACCACGTGTGCTCATCAACACGACCACTGGCCGACTTTACGACAGGGCTGCGCGGGCATCTGCATTCGAGTCCCTCCCAATCTTCAATGAACTCGTATCATCCATGACGACCCACATCGACCGCGCCCGGATCAAGCGTGAAGTCCGCCAGTTCTTTCGATATGCAATGTTATCGCATAAGTGGGAAGCGAATGAACCGCTGTTCCAAGACGTGATACACAAGGCGGCGTATGACCTGGATGGGTCCCCGACTCATCACAAGTTGCAAATGTTCTGCAAGATCGTTCAGGACGGCGGGTTCACTTGGGCATGGAGTGATACTTGCTGTATCAATAAATCAGATCACTTCGTGCTCCAAGAAGCTCTGGTGGCTATGTTCAAGTGGTACCAGGGCTCCGCAATGGTCATTGTTTTCCTCCGTGGTGTCTGTTCTTCGTCGCGGCTTGGCGCTCTGGTAAGGAGCATCTGGAACACTCGTGCCTGGACGCTTCAGGAGTACGTCGCTTCCAAGGTCGTCCTCTTTTACACCGAGGATTGGACCCCATACCTCAACCTGCCATTGTCAAACCACAAGAACTCGCCAGAAATCATCTCGGAGATGGAGCAAGCTACTGGAGTGTTCGCGGAGCAGTTGATGTCACTTCGCCCAGGATTGACCAATATCCGGGAGAAATTACGTCTCGCCTCAACCCGGCAGACGACGTTTGTGGAAGACGCCGCATACTCGCTACTCGGAATCTTCTCGGCCGTCGGTATACCTGCAATTTATGGCGAAGGGGAGGCATCACTAGGACGCCTCTTGGCAAATCTTCTCACACGGTCGGGGGATTTGAGTATTCTCGCGTGGACTGGGGAATCTGGCCCCTTCAACAGTTGCCTGCCCGCGCGTATTGCTGTATTCAACGGACCAACGACATCGCACATCCCGCCACCCATTTCCGATGCCGAGATGGAAAGTATTGTCACCGCGTCGCACGATTCACTTGACATTGACGAGGCCCTACGGCTGTACGACCGCCTCAAGGGGCTTCCCATGCCTAAGTTTGCAGAGACCCGGATGACGATTCCATGCATCGCTTTCCGGCTCCCAGCTCTTCCCGCGCCACGTCGAACACGCTCAGTCCGCATTTACCGCGTGGATACTGTTGCCTTTGGGATGGTGGAAATCAAGACACGACAAGACCTCTCTCGGATGAAGCACCTGTATCTCGTTCACCCATGGTTGGATACTCTCTTGGAGCATGAGGGTACGCGCGGTGGTGCATATGAAGAAGACAACATGGCACCACAGCCATCACCAAACACTGACGATGGAGAGGTACCTGACGAGGGGGACGAGGAGGACGAGGAGCCTTATGACGAGGAAAATGATGAGGGTGCAGGACTTCCTTACGAGGAGATAGATGACGACGAAGACGACGACGACTCGCTTCTTGAACCTGAGACACCCTTGCACCCTGCTCCCAGTCAGATGATACCCAGGCCGATGGACAAGGAGACGCGTGCACGACGGATGGTGGCCCGGCTTCGACAACCATTTGGTGCGCTGTTGTTCACGCTGGTACCAACCGAACGACGAATGCCAGACTACAAGCGGGTCGCGGCGGACAGCTCAATCACTGTACGGTTCAAGGAGAACGTCTCGCTCAGTGACATTCTGGCCAAAGTACGCGTCATTGATGTTTTGTGATCTACTAGTATCTCGGAGGACGACGAACATGTTTTCGACTACCGTAGGCTAATGCCGTGTAATGTATGAACCTAATCGGCATCTGGAACTTGAAAGGAAATGAAGTAAACGTGGTAGATCGTAAAGGATGCTCACAGAAGTAACTCGGAGACTTATCTTCACGGACCGTCGAGGTTGTTTGCGACCCGGAACCACTTCCTCTATCCGTAACTTACTTCTTGCCGCCTGTCTCCCATAGCTATAGAAGGATGGTCATCCTTATCACCCCTTCAATGGCACCTGCATACGCCGTTGCCGCATTGTCCCTGCGATAGTGTGTTCGTCTTCTCAACGAGAGATATTTTGCGATCGTCTTCGAGTACCATTTGCTTTAGGGAATCCGATGTCAACAGACTCTTTAGCCCCCGCTAGGTCGAGTCGCGCCTTGCGCCAACTCGTGTTTGAGCAATCTCGTTCACTTGAGAGTATATCTGACTTTTGCCGTCCGCATTCGTGCTTCCAGCCTCATGTGCGAGGATCAAAACTGTAGCACCCGACGAGGGAGAGGAAGAACGGGAGGGAAGCGTTTATAAGTTAAAGGAAGTTGGTGAATACACAACTACTACGACAACAAGCGTACCAAGTCCGTCCAGAACAACGAGCCGATCAAGCCACGGGAACGGATAATACGTACATGTCCGCTGGTCCACTTCAAATCATCTAATGGCCCCTACTTCTCTCCTAAATCCTCTTTCTGGGTCCTCTTGTAAAATGGCTCGCGCTGCCCTCGTCCCCGGCTGGGGTTGTTGAGCTCTGATCGGGATTTGGGTCCCGCGAAACTTGCACGCTAGACAAGTTCTGATCGTCTTCGGATACCTGCTGGACTCTCCTTCTTGGTAGTGTCCCGTAGGCATGGGTTTCCTCCTCCGCAGCGCCCTGCTCGGGAGCTGGTGTTGGTAATGTCTCCTGAGGATGGGCCTCTCCTTTCTCCTCGAGACGCTGCTTCCTTGGCAATGTCTTCTTGGGAGGAGGTTCCACGTACTCGTCATATGCAGTGATCGGTGGAACCTATTGCCTCTCAATTAATCCGGGACTAGAGTGAACGCCAGATACATACATGTGTGGTTGGTACGGCAGGGGTAGCTCCCGGGTCGATTCCAGAGTCTCGCATACTCGGTTTACCCTCTTCGAGAGGTTCAATATTTGGTGGGGGAGGCGTTCCACGAAAGAACTCTGAGACGGCTGCCCTTGCCCTCCGGATTTGCTCCTGAATCGCATGACCCGCCGTCAATCTTGGTTGTAGGTAAGAAGAATATATGATAGTGGACGAACCGCAGCGCCGTCGACATAGCCGGCCAGACCGGGTCGGAGTGCACCATATGTCGCGCGTGCAACTCGCGCGGCGGCCAGATGGTTATCTCGATCGATGTAAGCCAACACCGCCCCATTAGCGACCGCCTTGTTGCTATAAAAGCGCTTCAGCGAGGTTTGTGAGCATGTCAGACAGCTACACACGTATGGTTGTCTGGACGGGAAATCTTGATGTCCATGACCTCGAAATACGACCGGAGTCGAGACCAGAGCCAGTCATTTGCTGAGAGCCCCCCGACAAAGAACGCAGTCTGAAGATGCGGATAAACGAGACGAACCGTTTCAAGAAGGTAAAACCCACTGTAATCGGCGTCTTAGCAGATTTCCGCTGTTGCTCGAATGCGCCAATAATGGCGTCGAAGGACTCGCTGAACAGGCCGGTAGCTTCCTCACTAGAGGACACGAGATCAGTTGATTGGTGGCGCTGGCAAAGGTCGAAGGAAATTTACCCTGTCAACTTCAACTTCCCGTGTGCAATGTTATATTTCGGAACATTGATCTTTCGACCAGCGACCCTAACGTAAGCTGGTTCTTGATCACTCTTGATGACCAGCTTCGTCGACTGGTCGAATTCCCGCGTAAATTCTGCAATCTCGTCAGGGCTGGAGCGTTCCCAGCCTTGGAGTTTCTCTGTTTTTAGAGTTGATCGGCTTCGTCACTAATAATGCAACAAAAGGAACAAACCACCTACTCTCCAATAACATCTTTGCCCGACGAGTAACAAAGACTGAACCCTGCAGTCTGCCTAAACAAGGAATAGAAATGAGTAATGAAGAATTTGCCTGTTAACGATAGCTGCATACACTCAGCTGGGGCAATCACCTCACAGGAGATCGGGTTAAATTTCACCAGAAACATGCTCAAATCGATTGTCCCACCACCAGCGTCAATGATGGCGACCCCTTGAGGATCAGCTCGATCAGTTGCCTTCCAAGTGAGAAGGTTTGCGACACAAAAGTGAAGACTTGCTTCGCCCTCTGTTAGCATATAGACACGGGCTCTCCCCTCCGGTGTACTGGGGATGAGCCCGGCACGCTCAACCGCCTGACGGTACATTTGTTGTTGTACACCTTCCCAACCATTCGGATGTGTGAAAATATACTCGACGGAATTCTCGATGGTTGACCAACTCAACGCAGGATGATGTTCCTGAATGTAGTCCTTGACGCAACGGAAGAGGTACTTGATAAAATCAGTTAAAACGTCGACAACGTGTTTTCCGGGCAGGAGAGGGGGCAAATCATCCTTCGTATTAATGGATGATGCTAAATGTTCCGGGCGGAGGTGAAGTTTCCACCTAGAGTGCCTGGATAAGTACGACGTAGATGCCCTGACGTGGCTAATGACTAACCATTCAGCTTTCGTCCATCCTTCTGTCAGCGCGGTCTCGGAAACGCTTTCATCCAGCACGTCAGTGCCAGCCACTCTGATATTACCATCCTTGTCATAGTACAAGACGGATGGTACTTTGGCATCACCGCTAACTAGTGTCTGCCCAGGAAATCTGAAGCTGGGTTATTGTGGATCAATAGAAAGGAATTAAGAATTTGCCTGTTGACACTGAGAACCTCAGGGACTTGCCCCCGCTCTTGAATACAGTACGAGATACCGCTGAATGTTGTACCAATGTCAAAACACACCACGAGTTTGGTGTGACCTGTGTACGGTTTAAGGTTTAGCGGCAAATGCCGATCACCCTTTGTCTGAGCTCCAGTACTAGTGTTCGAGTTCACTTCCTTGCTCGGCAGGTCCTCCTCAACAACTGGCGAATGTTGATCAACATTCAAATTTTGGTCATCGTGCTCAACTTGGCCGCCCTCCTGAGATGGCTGTCGCTGCTGAAGAGACCCGTCGGTCCGAGTATCCATGACATCGTCAATCTTCCTTGGGACGTCCTTGATAGCATTCAAGTTTTCTGCGTCATCCTGGCTGCCCTGAAGTCCTATCTCGCTGGTGAACTAACACGAATACTTATATCACAGCTGTGAAACATACCTTGTATGTCGTCCGACGTCCAGCGGGTGACGTTGTCTTGGAGTAATTGGATGACGAGCATCGAATCGTTTTTGTCCTTCTGAGAGAGCTCGTTAAGCGCCACGCGAGCATCGTCCAATGCCCGTTGTGCCATGCGCACCGCTTGGTCCTGTTTGTCCAGAACCTCATGATAGAACAAGGAGAAGTTCAGAGCAAGACGAAGACGGATGGGATGCGCAGCTTGGAGCTCAGCATGGGCGAGACCAGAAGCATACTTGTAGGCAGCTAACGCCCCATCAATGCTATCCTTTCGTCTGTTGTCGAGCACGAACTCGGACAAATAACGGCGATAATCCCCAACCCTGCGAAACCAGTCGTCAGACTTACATTTCCGGGTACTAAAACAACTCACATTTGATAATAGAAGACAGTGAATTCTCCCGGAGTAGCGCGGGGAATGAGGCGTTCGTCAAGGACATCCAGAACATCCTCACATATGCTGACAATTTCATCTTCGAGCCTCTGTCTGTATGTCTTGACCAAGGCAACACGGGTTACATTTCCCTTGGCTTCCTCTTCATGCTCGGCGGAAGATATGACACGCCACGATGCACGGCGAGCATTGGTAAGGTTTCTGTACCCGGCCGAGAAGAGATCGCGTTCCTCTGCAGTAAGCTGCCGGTCGGAAAATGCGATATTCTTCATGTAATTGACCATGTCTGGAAAGACTCAGTGCAATCAATATACGTAAGGGAACTAGGTATAACTTACCTTCCCAACATTTAGCTTCTTCAGCAACCTTGGCAAGAAGGAGTGACCTCTCGCAAGATCCAGTGTGCTGTAAGCGATGGTCTGTTCAGCATACTTTGCGATACTCGTAGGACTCGGTGACTTACTGTAGATGATGTGGGGAGGACCTAAAATGGGCTGTGCAACCATCGTCAGTCCTCCGGAGGGCTTAACAATTCAAGTACGTACAACACGAAGGGAAATTGAGCGATCGGTTGGAGTAGAGCCAGGTTTAGAGTTGGAAGATAATCCACGTGTCATAATACTTACACAATGGTCCAGATCGCTGAAATTTCTGTGTTCTGTGGTGACAAGGAGCGAAGGACAAGAAGATAACTCGGCATCCCCTTCTTTTGGAGGGAATACGATCACTGGAGATATGTAGAATCAAATGACAACGCGGCCCAACTACAGCTACTTACATTGTCCACTTTCACAATGACCAACAAAGTTCGCTACACTGAGTTCCAGCGTGTGCAGAGTTTGATCGTTTGCTACTTTCGAAACAAACTCAGAAGATGCACAAATTGAGAGGTGAAGTGTGGCAGACAGGTCATACGGGCTGAAAGTCGTCAACGTACACGAGCAGAGAAACTCAGGCAACATCTCACAGTGGAATCAGATTCTCCCACTCTGTAGCTTCTCCCTGAACTACAGGTCTAATACTTGTTCTCCATCTTGTATCACCGGACTGGATCGACACGTAGCATTCCGCAGGAATCCGCCCAAGACCAACAGCCAAGTCACCTCCCCGGATATCTGCCAGAGACCCTTTCAAGACTCCATAAGAACATAGACCAATGTATAACTCACGTGTTATAACATTGACAAGCTGGGAGTTGTCATCGGAGGGTTCAGAGACCTCAAATCCCTCGAAGCTCTCCAATGCCACGTGAGTGCCATCTGGAGGGGTCGAATGTGCCAAACACGTGCGATGAGATAAATAACCCCTGGTCTGGCTGGCTCATTGTAAAGTATCTTCGTTAGTTTAATGGTCATGTGAACACATCAACATACTCACCCTTCACTTAGCAAGTATGCGGCTCCTGTGATAAGTCATTGAGCAACTGCTGAATACCCACGATCAAGTACTTACCATTCTGCGAATCATAAGAATACTTTTCTGACAAAAACACCTCCAGGTAGCCTTCGCGCACTATGTCATCTGGCTTTAATTCTCCCTAAAATATCGAGATTAATTATAAATAAAAGGATGGAGGGTGAATGACTACAGACAGTTTCAAGGGGCATCGTCCATTGGTCATCATGGGTAATGGCGAGTGAGGCGTCCGGATTCTGATCGAAGAGGATTCAGCAGTTCCGCGGAGAATATATGTGCTCGGTCACAAACCTGGCTCAATAGATAACCATTTATTACATCGGAATAGTGGAAAGGCTAGCGAAGAATCCAGTCGTCGCATCAGCGCTCATCAGGGACCCACCCACCTGAGAAAGTCGAGGCGCATGGGTCGCATCGAAAAGTTTCTGGACTGCAACAGGGTAATGGTGATTCTCATCGTGTTGTTTTCTTCTATGAAACGGCGACCTCAGGAATGAGAGACAAGAGATTTGAGCATCTACAGGGGCCCTGTGGTGAGGGATTGCCTCGACCACAGGCTGCTCAGTGCGGGCCTTGTGAACGACATTCCTTATAGCGATTTTATACCCTCTTAGAAAAATGGTCTGGTTTTCGTTTCCTGGGTAGTGTTGGGGCCCATATTTCCAGTCCATGGGGAATGCGGACGTCCACTCGTAACTTCCGGGGTTGCTGCTTTCCGCAACCTTGACCGCCCTAAGTGACCCACCGACTCCAGGCAAGGCATCCTGGAATGACGCGAGCGACCAAGAACGGGCCTTGTAGAATCCAGTGATGAGATACATGGAGTGATTTGAAATCTCTCTTCGGCGCGTTTGAGTGGCAAAACTATACCAATCCACAGCATTTTGGATTGCTAACTCGCGAAACTGAGATTTGGGTCGGGCATCATGGAATGTAGCACCATGTGGAAGGATGAGAAGCGCGCCTTTCGGGGAGTGCGCAGTAAATTTGTATTCAGCGCTGTCGCACCCAGCAGTCATTCAGTATACTTGTTCGTATCTAAATTTTGCTGGATACATACCGTGAGAGAGGATCGTGGTCCGGACTCTGCCAGTGCTCCACGCCGGAGGAGAACATAACAAAACCAGGACATATTGCATCCGATTTGACATGTACGTCCTCGTTAACCAGAACGATGCAACGATGAGACTGTGGGACGCCATGACGGTTGTGGAGTGGATGGTCATGTGACTTGCAGACGTTGAAAAGGACATCGAACCCGCTGTCGGGGTCCACAATGCCAACGTCTCCGATCTGGAACCCATCCTGTCGATGGTCGTGTGGGAGATAATCATTAGGTTCAGGATTCCACAAAGGGTATCCATAACGTGTTGGTAGATATCTAGCATACACATCCTGCGGGGAGTCGTCCATGGTTTGGACTTTGTCGAGCGATAGAAACACGGTGGTGGACAACAAGTGGGCACAGGAAACACGTTGCAATGAGTTACCTAACATTCTTAGATATCTAATCTATTGCAAAGTCTGAGCATCGCGCATCATCGTCATCCGGCCCGGGGTGTCTTGCTCATCACAATTTTCAATATGATAGTGGCGTGGAGATGAGCGAAGAGATAGACCGAGTGAATCGAACCGACAGCAATGGTTAACGTATGATTGAATTCCTCGACAGTGGGTCGTCAGCAGTATTTGCAAGTAAAAGGTGGAGTGGAGACTCAAAAGCAGTGACGCACGCCCCGATCGACTTCACACGATGCACAGACCAACCTGGTAGAGAGCTTCTACTGCACAGAAGAGTGCGCGCATCTCACTTCGTTCCCTCACTGGCAGTTCACACTTGGAGATCCATCGCAGTGTGCTGGTGTCACGCATACATATATGGTATACGGTGGAGCGTCGCAGACACGTCACGAGGAAAGAACTGATTGAACGCTGGCGAGTACGGATTTCTTCAGCACGCGTACCCAGTCACGGTGGTGTGTGCGGGTCGTCAAGGACGATGGCCGTATCCAAGAAAGAGTGATGGAATGGGACTGGCATGTTGTCATCCCCGAGTCTGCTGTCGTTGCAGCGCAACCACGCGGTTTGTCGCGCTGTGCAAACGGTCGCGCAAGCCGGAATAAAAAGCAGATATGGCAAGGATGAACAATGTTATCACACACCAGTAGCTAGAAAGGCACGTGTAGTTGCACACCGAAAGAGGGGCAGGAGTGTCCAGACCGAAAATGTCAGCACAGCAACAACCTCTCTGCCATCGGGGTCTGGATTCTAGAAACATCTTGCGTGACGAGGTGACAATGTGACAGTCAATGTGCGTGTCCTTCACATCGGCAGAGTGTTTTTTGATCCAACAATATATATTGGTAGCGGCGCTACAGACGCCAATGTCCCCGACTTCAGTCCAAGTGTCTAAAACATCAACTGGTGCCCCCTCGCTTCGGTGCTTCGGGCCTGCGTTCGGTGGCGGCGGTGACGACGGGGGAAAATGCTTACATAAATTAATCAAAGCCCGAATTTGGTAAAAAGTTCCTGCAGGTGCTTATAGGGAAAAACGTCGCCGCCTGCGGCTGGTCCTACATGCGCCTCGAGCATCTTCAGAAAGAAAATGGGCAAGGGAGGGTGGCAAAGTACATAGGTGCGTTGAAGATCTTCTCACTCGCCTCTATGGTCTAACCTGTGTATGCATTTTACATATCATAGACCGTGTTCTCAATGAACTACTTCCAGACCGGTCCTCGAGGGACGAATACCCACTCCGTGGCCAGATGTGTTCTTCCCGTCACGCATCCACCCCAAATTGTACAACGAAAGCAATCAGCATCCCCTTCCCAGCTTACAGCTTCCCTTGGAACCATCGCAGAAGAACTCCGCAGAGGAGCTTAGCGTCGAGGTCTACCCCAAATTCATCGGCGGAGGTATTGTATACGACGAGGACAATAACAGTGTTGCTGGCATATCCATTGACAAACAAGGTCACATGAAGGACACTATTGCAGAAGCCACACCCGACTTGCCATAGAGGGATTCATCCACAAGTTCGACTTAACGCAAGGACGCAGACGTATCCACTGGGCTGAAAAGTATGACGCGTTGACCGGACTCCCTGACAATTTAGTACTAAATAGGTGAGGTCATCCACATCCTCCGTTGGCCGCTTGATTATCTGACGTATCGTATGGCAGATGGACTCAGTTGGCCATTGACCTGAACTACGCGAACCCGTATCTAAGCGAGCAAGACGTTGAAGCTGAGTGTTGACGCGTCCTTGAGTTGTAGGAGGAATCCGATGTTGGACCCAGTATGAAACATCACCCTCACATTACCAAGCTATGTATTTCGAGATTCGTCTTCAGTTCCTCATGGCGCTGATCTGGGAATATTGCCGATGAAAATGGAGGAATGGACCAGTGCGACGCGAGTACCATCCTTTGGCAAGAGCGAGTGTCGGGTTGATGAGCGTGGCTTGATAGCGGAATGGCCTACGGCAAGATGATATCGGACTCGGGTCGCCGCGCCAGCTTACACCCACGCGCAGAATCATTATGTCCACACTATCTAATGTCATTCGTGCGTAGTAATGGGCAATACAATTACATTGTCAAAGAGTCGAACGTGCATAGGCTAGAATACAGCAAACCAGTTCCTGATCTAGCTGCGAATCATTGGCCCCAGAATCTCCACAAGCCTGGAGATGTGCGCTTCACACATCGCCGAGAACCAAAATTCGTGCTCAGAGTTGTGTTCCTTGACCAAGTTGTGAGCAATCTCATGGGCGAGCATTAAAAACCTGAAACAAATGAGCCGCTCAGCCACGCATAGACAAACCAGATTCGGTAGTAGAGGTAAACAAACCATGAAATCTGGGCCTGTTGTCGGACACCCTTCTTGACGTCCTGATCATCTGTGGACAACGTCCTGGGTTAAGGCTAATGGGCTATGTATGACCAATCGTACTTACGCCACTCTTGGAAAAATCGCAGATTGAAGAACAGGTTTCCATTCCGATTGAATGCAATGGGTCCTCCACCGACCTCATAGAAAATATTCACAGACGCCGTTGAGAGCCTGTACACCTCCGC
>JBBPMA010000863.1:832-16136 GCA_038090075.1 Xanthoconium purpureum | reverse complement strand
TGACCATCTTGCTCGACGCAGGAGTCAACAAACAGTCTGACTCCCTTCCCTCCCATGCCATGTCCTATCCCCACCTCACTCTACTCCCCTATCCACCCACCCCCCCCGAAACTCACCCCATCTACACTAGATTTCTTGCCACCTCTTGGGTACACACCCTCTTTACCATTACCATTACCTCCCCCACCATCCTTAGTGAAATCGAGAGAATCCCAGCATACAAACATGACACCGAGTGCCAGGCCCTTGTCCAACTTCTCCACCATATCTCAATCACCCAACTCCAGCTGTTCAGAGCCTGCCCAGTCGATCTACCTGAGTTACTTGGAGCGCCTCTACGTACTACTCTCTCCTTCCTGCCCAGCCTGGTCCTCGACCTCCTCATCACCAACTCCTTCCACCAATACCTGGAGGAGCTTCCAAGCACTATCCTCTACCCTGCCTTCCTACATGTCTGGGGCACCCTTTCCCGTGAAGAACAACGACAGTACCTGGAACAGATTGGAACAAGTCAGCCCACCACCACCTCCCCTTCCCCTATCCCTTTAGCCCTTCGCATCTCTTCTCGCCCCGTCTCTCCCAACACCAGGTGCTATATTTGCTCAGATCTCGGTCACTTCAGGACCTCCTGTCCCCTATACACTTGCCCCTTTTGTAGGGAATCAGCGCCTGGTCACGTGGCACATCATTGTTTGGAGACCCAATGTAGCCTTTGTCTTCGATGGGGACACTCCGACGATGTCTGCAATCTTCGGATCTGCAGATGACGCAACACCCCAGGACATGTGGTCAGTAACTGTCCAATCGATCCGCTTATCCAGCCGGAGTCTCGCAACACTTATGGAGGATCTTACTTGGACGATGATGACCTCAATACCCTGGTTGACAATGAATAAAAGGTCTAGGCATCTCAAGCCTGGAGCTCGAGTATACGAGGGGGGTAATGTTATGATCATCTTTCTCTGCCATACTTTCTTCCTCATCTGCACTGTACGTCGAGTCTATATAGATCTCTTTCCCTACCATGAGGAGGAGACCAACTATCTACTCACTTTTGACGCCTTCACCTCTCCTATACTCTTTCCCCTTTGATCTCTCGTCTCTCTCTCACAGGACTATCTACTTCCCTGACTATTTCTCTTGTAATAGTCACGTGACCCCAACTTCCACGTTGTTCTACTAGATTTCTCTTAGGTAATCAATAGTACTCAAATACCCGCTTAGCCTGTACCCTCTCCCCATTCTTGTTCTGCACAATTACAGCGTCAGTCTTGCGATCCACAGCTTGTCTAAGTTGTGACCTAGTTCTCTTCACCTTGAAACTTCTTTGAGGATGCAGTGTCTCTTCGTGAGTACCTCCCTCAGAGTAAGTAAACCTTCGACCTCGACGCAAGTCTGTTGACTCACATAACAGTTGGAAGGGTTGGGTTGCTGACAAGGGTATGGGAGTGAGTGTGGGGGTGGACAGGTGAGTGTTGACCTTGCAAGCTTGGCAGGGGGCACAACCAGCAATGAATTTGCAGACGAAGGTGGTGAGACTGGGCCACCAGTAGTCCTTCTGGAGCAAATTAATGGTGTGGAAGTAACTGCCGTGGCCACCGGTGGGGGATTTGTGGATGGAAGAGACTAGCTGGTGTCAGGCTGGTCCAGGAATGTAGAGGTGTGATTTGTAGTAGAGTGCACCATTATCAAAGTACCAGTCTTGAGGGGCTGAGCGTGGAAGAGGGACAGTGTCTGATTCCATGGGGTGTAGTGTGTCAATGACAAATTGATCAGAGGGGGTGGATTCAGTGATTTTTTGGGCAAGTGTGGTGTCAAGGAGGTTAATTTGGAGGCCCAGGAGTAGGACTTGCTCGGTGTTATCTGAGGAGATGTCGACATCATGGAGTCAAGAGAGGGTGTCAGCTGGTCCCATTTGGGAGCTGGGGACATGGACCCAGGAGAGGTCATAGTCTTGGAGGAACATTTGCCATCTGACTTGGTGGCGAGAGAGGGTGTGCGATTCCTTAAAGTAAGTCAGGTTCTTGTGGTCCATGAGGATCATAACCCAATGACAGGTACCTGTGAGGTAGTGGCACCATTCAGAGAGGGCATTTATGACCGCACGTAGCTTGTGATCGTAAATGTCATAATTGTGTTCTGTGGGTGAAGATCCTGGAGAAGTAGGTGCATGGGTGCATGTCGCCATTGGAGTCTTTTTGCATGAGGACAGCTCTGGAAGCTGTGAAGGAGGTGTCAGTCATGATGAAGAAGGGTTTCTTGGTGTCAGGAAAGGCCAGCACTGGTCAGCATAAGAAGGCATTCTTGATTTTGGAGAATGCTTCAGCATGGTTGGGGGACCAAGTCCAGACAGCCTTTTTGTGGGTGAGACTGAGGAGGGGTTTGGCTAGGTCAGAAAAACCAGGAATAAATTTCTGGTAGAAGTTACAGAAACCAATAAAGGATTGGACTGCCTTAATGTTGTGGGGAGGTGCCCATTGTTTGATGGCATTGAGTTTGGTAGGGTCCATGCGGATGGAACCAGGTGTGATTACCAATCTGAGGTATTCAACCTCAGTGGTGTCGAAGGTGCATTTGGCCAGCTTAAGAGCTAGGCATTGTTCTTGAAGTCGTTGGAGGACATGTTTGGTGCGTTCTTGGTGGAGGGAGATGTCATCCTCTGAGTGTATGAGCATATTGTCCATGTAGATGATAAGCCATCCCTCATCAATGAAGTCTGCAAAGGTGTGGTTCATGTAGGCCTGGAATGTGGCTGGGGAATTGCAGAGTCCAAAGAACATAACAGTGGGTTTGAAGAGGCTGAAGAGGGTGGAAAAGGCTGCCTTCCAGGTGTCCTCAGGTTGAATGTGGGTGTTGTTGTATCCCCAACGGACATCAAACTTGGTGAAGAGTTTACTGTGCTTGAGTTTATCTACCAAGTTCGAGATGAGTGGAAGGGGATAGGCATTTTTGACTGTATGGAGATTAAGGTATTGGTAGTCCTGACAGGGGCGAAGAGTGCTGTCCTTTTTGGGTACAAAAAAGAATGGCACAGCCTGAGGGGACTGGGAAGGGCATATTTGTCCGTTCTTCAAGTGTTCATTGATAAAGGCCTTGCAGACTTCTTGTTTAGTGGGGTTTAATGGGTAGGATTTGGCATGTTGTGGGATGAAGGAATCTTCAAGTTGGATGGCATGGTTGAACTTCCTTTTTGGGGGAAGTCTGTCGGTGTCCTTGGCCTGGAAGATGTCAGTGAATTCTTTATAGACATTGGGAAGTTCTCTCTTGGCCTGTCTGGCTTGTTGGGCCAGGTCGGTGGATATGGTCATTTTGCGAATTCCTATAGTGATGGGGATGTGCTTCATCTGCTGCAGAATGAGTTCTTCCATCTTGATATTGGGGTTGATATTAAGGTATTGGATGAGGTACCTTTGGTAGGTAGCATTGGGGGAGTTGTGACAGAGAATGGAGTGGGATTCTGGGATGTCTATTTTTCTGGCAGCCCAATCAATGATGGGGTTGACTTCCTGTAGCCAGGGTAGTCCTAGAATGAGGTTTTTATTTCCAAGATGGACCATGTAAAACCAGCATTTCTCTTTTTTTTCTCCTAGGTGAAGGGTGAGTTGTACCCTGAAGTGTATGACACCTTTGGTGTTCAGAGTGCCATCAGCATTGTGGGCTGAGATGGGGGTCTTGAGTCTTTCTTTGGGCCAGTTGTTTTTGGTAATGAGATCATGATCTATAAAGCAAGAGATGGCCCCGGAATTGATGAGGGCTGAGAGGTTGACGATTTGACCAAGGGAACTGGAGTAAAGTGATGCAGGAATTTTCATAGAGTGAGACTTACTACCAGTTACAAAGATAGGTCTAGTGGATTGGGAAGGCAATGACATTGAAACATTCCTTCCTTTCAAAAACCCAATTGAGTTGTGGTAGGTTCAGGGACCTCGGGGGTTTGAACATAGTTGATGGTTTCTCCCTGTTCATCAACATCATTGTCGTATAGTACTCGAAGTGAGTGCAGGATATCTGTGTTGAAGAGTTTGTCATCAGTTTTCAACTGGTTGATATAGTCAAGCACCTCATCTTTCAGAGGAGGTGGGGGTGGTGTTTTTGTGGTTCTGATATTTTGGATGGGGTTTCTTCTGTTGCCAGAGGGGCCCAATTTGGGAGGTCCTCTGTGCAGGTGGTTCCTAGTATTGCAACCTTTCTTGTGGCATACAAAGCAAAGGTTGTTTCTGATGTGGTTGGCGCATTGGGCGGGTGTGAGATAAATTCTGTCAATATCCATGGCATTTGGATCGTGACAGGTGCTCATGTTGTGAGAGATCCTGATAGGGTTTCCTCTGTCTTGTAGTTGTCACATACATTTGGCAATGTTGAAGAATTGTTCTGCCTTTTTGAGCCATTCCTTGTGATTGGTAGGCTCGGTTGGGAGTGTGGCCATTTTGTAAGCCATGTTGGGAGAGATGGCTCAACTGAGTATGTCCATGAGGACATGCTCATTAGTGGGGTGGTTGAGACTGGCTCTTGAGGCTTCTAGTTCAAAATTGGCCTTGAACTCATGGAAGTCTCCATGGTAAATGGAGTCTTCCTATCGCATGGTGGCAAGTCTGTTTTGACTTTTGGCGTGAAGGTCCATGGTTAGGAACACTTCCCCAAAGTGAGTGAAAAGTTTGGCAAAAGTCTTCTCAGTTTCTGGTATGCTTTTGTTGTCCAGTTTCATGAGCCAATCTTCTAAGAAGGAGGCTCCTCGTCTCTTGCCCATTTGATTGAGCAGGGTCAGGGTTTTAGCCTGATCATTATACTTCAACACATTCATGGTGAAGTATTCTTTCATGGCAAGGATCCATCTGTTGGCATTCTCTTGTTTGCCAGAAAATTCTTCTGGGAGACCTGCTTTAAGTTCTCCTTGGGAAGCCATATCATCTTCAGGTGGGGGAAGATCAATGTTGGGATTTGGATCTGGGTTTGGATTGGGTTCAGGCACAGCAGGTGGGAGTGGGTTGTCCCAGAGGTATTCCACAAGAGCAACCTGGTATTGTTGGTTACATTCTTCTTGTTCGTCAAGAAGTGAGAGAACAGTATTCTGGGGCTCTTCAACACCGATGTGAGGGTTCAACTCCAAGGGAGGATCCGTCATGGTAGGAATGGTGGAAAGGAAAGGTGGGGTGGTAGGACAAAACAAGGAAGAGTGAGTGATAGGTGAGGGTCTAGCTGTATATGTGGACAAGTGTGGGGATTGTCTGTAAGGGGAACCGGAAATCTGAGTTTGTTGTCTGGGTTGAGACACAGTAGGTGGTGGGGAGTCTTCCAGGGAAGCTTGTGAGGTTTCAGGGGAGGAGTCAGGCTCAGGTTCGGGATCTCGCTGACTGAGTAAGTCAGTAAGGTTGATTCTGTGTGTGGTGGGTGTGGGCACACTCCGAGCATGAGAGCTGGAGTGGAAAAAGAGCTAGTTCTTTTGTTATATTGAGTGTTGCTCTCTAGTGTTCCACAGTTCTCCTGGGACTACTATCCAGTGAGACTTGGTAAAGCAGCTGATAGGTCTATTGGCGTAGCCTAGCAGGCAAGGGCTTATTGTCATGGCCTTTCTGGACAAGAGTAAAGCTTGAAGCGATACTTGATGGACCTAAGAGTAGGTTGGTGGATTGGGTGAAGCACATGGACTAAGTGTGAACGCAAGTAATCCCTCTACTGTGAGGAGACTGAAGTTCTTAAGGAATCCGGAGGAAAACCTTGGAGTGGACTAGATTACAATGTGAATGTGTAAAACTAGCTGAGGGGTCTCAGCATACATGGGATGGTTTATATATCTTTAGGGGAAGTGCACAGACCAGGATGGAAAGGTGGCATAAGTGGAAAACAGAGGCCTGTAGAGATTCCATGTCCAAAAGGAGAAGTGGAGAGCCAAAAGAAGAGCAGAAAGGGAAGTTATATGGAAGACCAGATGAGGTCCATTCCAGAAGGGATACGGAGCCCTGTGTTATAAAGGAACTGCGGAAGTAGAAGAGCAAAGAATATGGGATGTACAGAGAGTCGAGATAGATAGGGAAAGAGACTGAGATGTATTCAGAAGGTGGGGTGCTGATGGGACAATGAGATCTATGCACAGCGGATAGAAGCCTAACCATGTGAGGGAGTCTAGAAAGAGAATCCAGGATGGGATTTGGGGATCCAAGAGTCAAGTGGTGTGGAGTAGGGGATGAGGAAGCCATCAAGTGGGAGGGAGAGGTTGTCCCATGGGATGAGAGAAAAAGATGGAATCTCATTGAAGGGTATGAAATCCATAACAGTTACAACTCAACATGCCAATGACACTCAGCCCAATCCCACCCACACCAGTGTCCCTACTCCAGCCACTTCTACTTCTGCTATCTCCAAGTCTGCAGGCAAGAAACGAGCACACATGATTGTCTTTCCAGATGAAAGCAATGCCAGCTTCCAACCTTCTTCCCTCTTGTTTTTGGTCCCTTGCTGTCCCACAGAGTCATTGCACTCTGCTCCACCCAGCACACAAGGTGCCAGCAAGCACAGCCGAAAATCAGCTTTGCAGACTTGGGAGGAGCAGCAGCACGCCCAGATGATCATGATCAGCACAGTGCAGAATGCAATTAGTAACCTACATGATACTCTTTCTGCCACATTTTGAGATGAACTAACTGTTGTACATGATGCAACAAGGGCGTTGTATTTGATCCCCAGCTTTGCAGCCAACCCAGAGAAGATTTTCACACTTGGGGAATTTTTTGGGGACAAGCAAAACATTTCATTCGCTTCTATTTTTCTTTCTTTGATGGACAAGGATTGTTCAGGATATGCTGAATGATTGTACATACAGCATTGCACTCTGGGTTCCTCCTCTGCTGGTTCTAGCATGCTGTAAGATCTTCATTACCTCTCACTATGTATGTGCATTGTTTTGTAAGTACAAGATGTATGTTGTACATGTGGAACTTTAATTGTCATCATTGCTGCTGTCACCATCCTCATCACTTGATCCATTCAAGCAAAGGAGTCATCATTGCCTTTATAGATCCAGGTAATCAGTACACATCACATTAGCAATGTGGTCACATATCTCCCAAGCTTCTGAATTCATATCTACCTCCACTGTGTTCTTGGTGGCCCAATTATTATTATCACCGTTGTCCTCTTCATCAGTGAAATCTGAATTGTCGTCATCATTGTCTGAGGGATCATGAATACGAGTGAAATTGTGAAGGACACAAAGGGCAGCTGGAATCTCAGATTGGACTTTAAGGAAAAATTCAGGCACGAGTAGAAGAATTCGGAAGTAGCATTTAAGAATGTCCAAGATTTGTTTGACCACATTTTGAGCAGATGTGTGATGTAAATTGAACAGCTCCTTTTTTGTTTGAGGGCTACAAAATATATTATTATCTGTAAACCTATGTACAAATGAATATATACCAAACTGCTGCTTGACCCCATTCTGCAAGATGGTATTGCACACTTCAATATGGGATGGGCAACTGCCTGCTGTGGGCATAACCTCCATTGGCAAGTAAGTACTTGCTAGTGGGGATCTGGAGGTCAGTGGTAGCTGCATCATTGTATACCCATGCATTTGTAGCCAATCCTTCCCACCCTGTGAGCATGTACATAAACTTGAGGTTGAAATTGGTCACAAAGAGTGCATTTTGTGATAGAAACCCTTTGTGGTTGCAGTACAGTGCATGGAGATGACCAGGATGGGTAGCAGGGATATGGAAGCCATCAATCATGCCAATTGCATTGTGAAAATATGGATAAAACTTTGGATTGCATTGTATCTTCAAAGGGGTGGTGTTGCTTGCAGGGAAATGGATATATGTGGTATAGAAGGCAGAGCTGCAAGGATATCCAGGGTTTTCTTGAAGTAGCTGCTAAATGGATCAGTCAAACAAATAAAGAAGTGATCAAGTACTTACTGTGAGATCATATTGCTGGAGCATTGGAAGTGCTTGCCAACATGGTGCATCATAAGACCTGTCACACACATATACAGAAAGATGGTGACCTGTTCTTCCAGTGTGACCCTTCTTGAATCACAGTGTCCTGCTTGATGTAGTTCCAGGAGCAGCTGCAAAAAAACCTCTTTTCAGACATCAAGTTCCAATCAGATATGATCAGAATGGCCTGCAATAAGTTCAAGTATCCACTGGTGGCTGGTGAGGATGGAGGTGTGATAAGGAATCAGCTCTCATCTCTTTGGTTGCAAATTGAGGGTGGAAAGGTCAATGAGTGACAAAAGGAGGATTTGAATAAGTGTCAATATGTAGTTAATTAGCTGGCAACAGACAGCGGGGAGCAAGGCCATGGTGAACACCATAGCATAGACAACCTACTAGATTCCTATACTTACTTTTGATCTCTGATTCAACAGCATGCCCAAGCCAAACACAAAGCCTCCAGGCCAAATAGAAGTACATAATGGATTGTGCCCAGGATTTCATTCCATTCTGGGCCTTACCCATCATTGTATATCATCTGTCTTCACCTGCAACAATATGAATATACCAAATCCACCTGAAAACATCATGTATGTCTTCCCATAGTGTCATTGAGAATGTGCTGAATGTGGTTCCAGGGTGAAATTGATTACTATCAAAGGTGGACTTTAGTGCTGGGCTGTTTGTCACACATCTAACCTAATTATATTTCAGATGTCGAGTTTCTCACTCAAAAGGGGTGTAAACTGCCACCTGCAAGGCAATTCTATGTCACATTTTCCATGGGTGATACCTGGCAATTGATGCAAAGTGTTGAGGAGAAGAACAAGTGCATGTTTTGGAAAGAACCTCTATATTTGTGAGTACACATCCTTTAGTCAGCAACAAAGAACCAAATGTTGTCAGCAAGGGGACAATCACTCTGTTCTCCTTGTACAGGTTCACCAGAAACACCATTTATGAAAGAATGAATTGATTGGAAGTTTCTCTGATACCATTAGTGGAACACTGGGAAGATTGAAGGATGGAGGTATGATATTGTTGCAATTAGCATGTTCTGCTGATGCAATTCATGGTCAAAGTTCTGGAAGCAACTGTTAGCCTGGATCCCTCTAATAAGCCCAATCTTTCAGGAAGTACAATCAAGTTCACATTGGCTGCTGAACCATGTGCAGACATTAATTCAGATAAATGTAAAGCTGTAGCCACCATTGCTATGGTGACTGAAATGGCGACCACACTCTGCATGCCTGCATTTATTGAGCCTTCAAGTTTGGCAGTTGATGCTGTCACAAATGTAGTGACTGAGCTGCAAACATTCAAGACTACTTGGGGTGTTCTATTGTGGAGGGTAGAGTTCTTTAACAAGATTGTGGCTAATGTTGTGCAGGTAGTTCATCTTCACTGTCTCCATCATCCATGACTCTCAACACAATGCAGATTCATCCATACATGTTGCTAGCCTGGTCCATTATATCAGCTGCAATCAAGGTCTTCCTCTTGTTTAATGTGTATACTGTGATTGACTGCTAACAATGTTTCATTCAGATGCCCATTGACCAGAAAAGTCATGACAATGCTACCAATTGGTTAGCATGCATGATGAGCAATATCTTTTCATTTGTTGAAGATGCAGAGTCATTGAAGAAAGTCAAGACAAATGTGGAGATTATCACACTTTTGACCCAGCAAGTGATGGAGTGTGGGTACTTCATCATCAAGTATGCCAAGCAAAAGAACTTCTGTCAGTTGCCGCCAGATTCATAGTGACTGCCACTGATCTTCATATCCAGGGATTCAGATGGCAAGGTATACAATCTCTAACATTGATGTGAAGATTACAGGTTATGAAAAGAAGCTACAAGACCTGAAGAAGGTATTTTTGGAGGGAGTTACAGTGCACACAGGCATCACTGTCATTCAAATGATGAATGTGGTTGAGTGCATCAGTAGGTCCAGCTTCTCAGTACTTGATCAGATGTTCATGGACCAGGAATATAGTGGAAGCCATTGACTTGAGTGAAATGCCATATGCTTTTGGGGCTAGATATGCAAAGAAAAAGAGCTGCTTGCCAGGAACACATGAGTTTCTGTTGGCAGAAATTTGTGACATTCTCAACAACCTGAATGAAGATGCCCCACAGGTATGCCTTCTAACCAGTGTTGCTGGGTTGGGAAAGTTTGCTGTGGCTCACTTGATTGCTCGCCTATACAATGGGCAAAAGTGGCTAGGCTTATTGTACTGCTTTGCTAGCAGCAGCATCACCAGCCAGAACCCAAAAAACCTTTTTAGTACTATTGCACATGATCTCTTCAATCATGATCTGCAATACAAGTCCATGCTCCTAGAGGTTGTCAAAGACATTTGAGCACTCCACACATTGACATCAGCCTTTGAGCAACTGGAGAAGCTCATTGTCAAATCCAGCTGATGTCTTCACACCATTGGACCCATTGTCATTGTCATCATGCCCTCAATGAGAGTGGTGATGAAGCCAGTCATCAACAGCTTCTACAAGCCATCTCCCAGCAAGTCACCAGCAACAACCTCCCTACTAACCTGCATTTCTTGATCACTGCTTGGCCAGAGAGTGACATTCTTGCTGCACTTCTGCCTGGCCCACAAATTGTCTGTAAAGAGATGGGTGATGCCCTACAGGATGTTGTCAACAGCAATATTCAGAGATTTATCTACCATTTCCTTCATCAGTTTTCCCAACTTGAGTCTTCTTGGCCTAATCAAGAGTGGTGTTGACTGCTCATCCATCATTCTCAACATCTCTTCCAGTGGGCATCCACAGCATGTGGCTTCATTAAAGGGACAGGTGCAATGGGACTTGACCCATGTGAGCAGCTGGAAATACTTTTGCAGAGCAACAACAGTGATGGCATCTATCTGCTCAACCACTTGTACCAGACCATACTACAGCAGTTATTTACCTTGGGGCATGCTTGATGAAAGTTTTGAGAGGTGATGGCCATTGTGCTTGCACTCAAGGAGCCACTACCCCTCTTATCATTGTCAGTTCTCTTTGACCAAGACCACTACCTGAAGGTTTGAGACATCATCCCAATTATGGCATTATTGCTTGATGGGGTTTTCAACAAGCAAAAGCCAATCTGCCCCCTTCACACTTCATTCCATGACTTTTTACTGGACAAGGCCCAGAGTTCTACCTTCCATGTCTCTATCGAACCCCAGGATTCCCTCTGTCTAGGACAAGCACTGCTTTTCTGCATGTAGAGGATGCTCTGGTTCAACATCTGTGACCTAAAGGACTCTTGAAAGCAGAATGCTGATGTTCCAGATTTGCTAAGCCAGGTGAACACATCTATTCCCCCTCATCTGTCATACTCATGCTGACACTGGATGTCCCACCTGCAACATGTAGAATGTACTCCAGACTTGTTGGATGAGGTCACTGTTTTCTTCAAAGTTTTCTTCTCCTACTGGCTTGAAGCCATCAGCCTTCTCTTCCTTTTCAACCCTATTTCATCCATCCAGTCTGCCACAGAGACATGTACCACCTTAAAAGAATGGGCCAAGGTAAGATCTATGATGGTGGTAGGGGGCCAATACTAAACAAGTGATCACAGAGCCAAGAGACTGCCCATCTAGCATTAGAGGCATTCCAGTTCATCCAAGTGTTTGCTCCTATCATCAGAGAATCCACTCCCCACCTTTATCTGTCAGCCATGCCCCAAACTCCCTCCAGCTCCCTGCTTTGCAAGCTCTGGGTTGATCACCTTCAGAAGCATGCCTCAATCATATCAGGACAGCCACCCTGCTGGCCAGCAGGGGTTTGTACTTTGCAAGGTCATATAGATTCTGTCTGGTCTGTTGCCTGCTCACTTGATGGGAGGCACATTGTCTCTGGTTCTTCAGACAAGACCATCAGGGTTTGGAATGCCATCACTGGTCAATGTGTGGTAGATCCATTCCTAGGGCATGAAGATTCTGTTTTGCCTGTTGCCTACTCACCTGATGGGAGGCACATTGTCTCTGGCTCTTTTGACAAGACTATCAGGGTTTGGAATGCCATAACTGGTCAATGTGTGGCAGGTCCATTCCTGGGGCATAAACATTCTGTCTGGTCTGTTGCTTACTCACCTGATGGGAGGCACATTGTTTCTGGCTCTGAAGAAAACACCATTAGGGTTTGGAATGCCATCACTGGTGAATGTGTAACAGGTTCATTCCTGGGACATGAAGATTCTGTCTTGTCTGTTGCCTACTCACCTGATGGAAGGCACATTGTCTCTGGCTCTTTAGATAAGACCATCAGGGTTTGGAATGCCATCACTAGTGAATGTGTGGCAGGTCTGTTCCTGGGGCATGAATGTTCTGTCTGGTCTGTTGCCTACTCACCTAATGGGGAACACATTGTCTCTGGCTCTTTTGACAAGACTATTAGGGTTTGGAATGCCATTACTGGTGAATGTGTGGCAGGTCCATTCTTGGGGCATGAACATTCTGTCAGGTCTGTTGCCTACTCACCTGATGGGAGGCACATTGTTTCTGGCTCTGATGACAAGACCATTAGGGTTTGGAATGCCATCACTGGTCAATGTGTGGCAGGTTCATTTCTGGGGCATGAATATTCTGTCTGGTCTATTGCCTACTCACCTGATGGAAGGCATGTTGTCTCTGGCTCTGGTGACAAATCTATCAAGATTTGGAAAACAGATTTGCTTCTTTTCTTTGGTTGTGATTTACATTACAAGGATGGTTGGCTTCAATCTTCTGATTCCTCTTGTTTTGGTTGGATTATTTCTTGGTCTAGCCCTGCCTTATGTCTTCCATGTCAATCTTTGATTATATCTGATAGTATTTACCAGCTTGATGTTGACATTTCTTTGTATGGAGGGTCATGGATTTCTTGTTGGAAATGATCTCTCATACTCTATTGTTACTTATGCCACTTCTTGCCATGTTTCCCAGTTTTTACTTTATTGTTGTCTTTGTAGAATATGTACAGTCTTAGGAAACAGTGTATTCACTTTTGCCATGAGGTATAATGATTTATATATTGGTCCAACTTTCATGATCCTCACTGTCTATCTCATTGAATGAGTAAGGAATCTGCAGGCCACACATCAGGCAATGGCATGCTCTCAGCTTGCATTCACAGTATTTGTAGGAGCATGCTACTGCTATCAATGTAGGTTGGACAATGAAAAGGAAGGGTAAGGCATTGTCAGCATACTGTGATGAAATAATGACAAACTGCATATTATTGGCCCCATTATTGGTGTAATGGCCAATGATATGTTCTAGAGATCTAATGTGACATCTAGTGGTCTTAGGTCCAGTTAAAGGACCACTAAAAGACCACTAACCAGACCAGACCAGATAGTTGTAGTCTTTTCAAATCACCTTATAGTCTTTCAATATTTCAAAAAATTCAAAAGACCAGACAAAACTGGTTGCAACTAGTTCACAATGGGTATGGACAGCCACCCCCTATGTAGGACTACCTCCCCTAATTTTCCTATATTTATCTATATTTTCTGATTTTCTATAACTGATTTTTGTGAACATGTCTGGAAATTGACATCTGACCTGGAAATAATCATATCTCCAGTTCCCCTCTGCCAAATCATGTGACCCTGGGGCCTATAGAAAGCTAAGAGTCCATACTACATTCCAGCCCATGGGTCCAAGCATGATTTTCATGGAAATACTGGTCTTTTGCCAAAACCAGTCTGGACTGGTCATCTGAGTGAGCATTCTCAATGTAAGACCAGTTGTGGTTGGACCAGTTGGGTTTTTTGGGATTCCAGTGGTCCCAAAAAGACCAGTTCCAGTCTAGTTGCCTTATTTGAAAGGCAGAAAACCAGACTGGACTGGACCTGAGAATACTAGCAACATCAATTTCATTTGTCAAGAAAAAAAGAACAGGCTGTGCAATAGAATTAACTAGGGACATCTCACATGGCATAATAGTGACCTTGCCAGATTTCAGAGCACTATAGCACAACTCTGATGACAAATTATCTCAGGCCTCACACTCTCCCAACTTGCTGGCTGTACATAACAGGAAGAAAATTCCAATGGATACATAACAAGAAAAGAATTCCAACAGATGCACTCTCATGAATTATGGGGGGTGACAGAAACCTTATCAAGCAAGGTGATTATATTGCTTGAAAAATGGACTGTTTTGTCTTAGCAAGCTGACCTCCCAGAGAATGTGTACTCCCTGAGTCATAGTGTATACCCTTGGGCATTTTCTGAGGGGTATCACTTATGTGGGAGTTGACTGTAGTCACATTGGGTTTGTTGGAACTACCTATTTCAGTCCTGGTTATCCATGCTGATGTACACAGCATGGAAAATCCATCAGTCACCAGTGAAATGGCTAAGTGCATCCAACCATGGCGGAATCCAGGTCTTTTTTCAGCTCAATCTCTTGGTGTCCATGACTGAATCTGCATGTGCACAGCAATCTTTTTTTTTTTTTAGCATGCCACCACAATGCCCCTGTGGATGACAAGTCAGCTGTGCAGCAAAAAATTGACATCAGCATCAGCAAACCAGCCTCCCCCTGTCCAATGTTGGCCAGTGTTGGCCAGCTGACAGCCTATCCAGCTGCCTCCAACAAGGTACCTAATTGGCAAGCTATGTCCAGCATTCTTCTAGTTGTACCAGTCTCAACCAGTCTGGCAAAATCTACTAGTTACATTAGTTTGAAATGAGCATTACTATCACACCTCAGAATTGGACAGGATCATACAGCTTGCAACAGTCCAAGAACAAATATGACATTCCAGATAGGAGGGATACTACATAGTATGGGGATAACTGAATAACTCAACCGCCACACCTAATCAAGATCTACATCAAAGCCAGTGGTCATGGCTGTCATGCTTCTGTTCCTGATGTAAACATGAATGTCAGTTATATCTATGGCAGCATGTAACTGATCACCTACCTTTTGATTTTGGCCCATTGCACATGGAGTGCTTTTGTCTTTGCACAATGGATGGGATTCATGTCACATTTGCCCATCAGACCAAGAATATCAATATAAATGTTAGCATAAACATTGTGCTTGAATATAACTCCCTTTCCCTTGATGGCAACTTTGTCCAGTGTGAGTTTGATCTATTCAAAGGTATGTCAGTATGAGTAGTAGCATAGATTTAAAATAAATACAGCTGTGGCTACAATGCAATGGCAATGCACAAGACTTCACTACCAAAGACCTTAGGAAAGAGGTTGCCCATAGAGTTAGAATCTGTTACAATCCTTTTCCTGTTTCATACTTTCTTTCTCCTCTGTCTGACATGTTGATTATACTCTCATCTTATTCCTTACCATGAGAAGATGGACGACTACTTATTTACATTTAATTCTCAATCTTGTTCCA
>JBBPMA010000861.1:0-16151 GCA_038090075.1 Xanthoconium purpureum | reverse complement strand
CACCAACCGGCCAGGCCCAGACGATGATATTCACCCACATTCCGGCAGGCCCATGCAATGGTCTTGGCACTGACACAACGGGCCCCGACAATTGTGTCGACCGCCGCTCGCTGCATTCAGGTGGGCCCATTCAACAGTCTCAGCACCAATACCACAGGTCTGACAGAAGTTATCGACAGACACTCACCCACAATCTGGTGGGCCCAATCAATGGTCTCGGCACCGATACAACGGGCCCGGACAATTGCACCAGCCGGCACTCACTGTATTCTGGGGGCCCATTTGATGGTCTCGGCATCAGCACCGCGGGCCTGGCAGAGGGTCACTCGCTTGCTGGTCTAGGTACCGGCCCAATGGGCCTGACAATGGCCCCAATGGACACTCACGGCATTCTGGTGGGTCCATTCGACGGTCTCGGCATTGATACCACAGGCCCAACCGAGGGTATCGACCGACATTCACCCGCACTCTTTTGGGCCCACTCAATGGGATCAGCACCAACTCAACAGGCCCAGACAATGGCGTTGAGCAACATTCACTCACACTTTGGTGGCCCCATTCAACGGTCTCGGCATTGACGCCGCAGGCTCCACCGAGGGTACCAACCGACATTCACTTGCACTCTGGTGGGCCAAATCGACACAATTGGCACCAACCCAACAGGCCCAGACAATGGCATCGCCCAACATTCACCTGCACTCTGGTGGGCCCATTCAATGTTATCAGCACCAATTCAACAGGCTCTGCCGATGCCATCAACCAACGCTCACTGCATTCTGGTGGGCCCATCCGATGATCTCGGCACTGACACCACAGGCCAGACCGAAGTTATCGACCGACATTCACCTGCACTCTGGTGGGCCTACTTGATGGAGTCGGAACCAACACAACGGGCCCGGATGATTGTACCGACCGACGCACGCCACATTCTGGCAGGCCCATTCGACGGTGTCGGCATCGATGCTACAGGCCCGACCGAGGGTATCAACCGACATTCACCCGCACTCTGGTGGGCCTACTATTCGATGTTTTCGGCACAAACCCAACGGGCCCGACCCGTGCTATCGACCAACACTCCCTCACATTCTGGCGGGCCCACTCGATGTTCTCGGCATCAACACCATGGGCCCGCCTGAAAGTATCAACAGATTTTCACCTGCATTCTGGTGGGCCCACTCGATGGTAGCGGCACTGAGCCAACTGGCCCGCCCGATGCCATCGCCTAACACCCACCCGCACCCTGGTGGGCTCACTCAATGATCTCGGCACTCATACTGTGGGCCTGACTGATGGTATCAACCAATACCGATTCACGCAGAGGTGGGCATACCCAATTTCATCAACATCCTATCCATTGGGCCGAAACGACTACATCGACAATTTATCCCCCCACCAACATTCGGCCCCCCCGATTCCATCGACCCTATATACACCATGGCCTGTCCAATTGTCCTGGCTCACTTTCCCCCTTGGGCCCTCCTGTTGATCTCACCCATATTCCTACTCGGGCCCACCCCAGGGCCACTCGACAAGATCGGCTTTATAGCACAAAGGCTGGCTGATGACATTGGAAAAAAGTGACTGCAGTATGTGGCACATTCAACTGGCACTGTTCCCTCTCTTTCGAAGCAAATGGGGCTGACAACAAGTGAGAATGTGAATATGATAGTGAGCATGAATGAGAATGCGGGTGAGACAACAACAATAACGGGATGGATGCCGACGCTGACAATCCCCACGATCCAGACGTCATGCTCCCTGCACGGAGCGCAAGTAGGTTCAACATGTCATCCTCTCAACAAGGTCGTCTGTTGCGCTGGTACCGGCATTGGCGCGGTTGGTACACTCAACATTCCAGGACAGACTTGGGTGACACCCATTCCCTCTCCGCCGATTGCATAGTTGTGTAACTGAGAGCCCATCAACGGGTGCGGGTACAGTTCCTGATACCTGCGCCCTGCCAGCCTGTGTGCTACCTCGTAAGGTGGTCAACGTGCGGGTGGGTACTAGCAGTGGTACATTATCTATACACAATATAGTTTTGTATTGTAAAGGGGGGACTATATGGTATTATCTGGGTGCAAATCGCTCAAACTGGTCTGTCGGACTGGCCGAGTCCGACGTGATTTTTAATTTGCGCACATTGGATTATATGATCCCCACACATGCAATGGCGAAAAAAACTCAGACAACGCATATAATCACTTATATTGGCCTATCCTTGTTTTGCAGTTTTTGTGATGCAAATGGGTATCCGTCTGGCCGGGAGAAAGGCACGAGAAGACTGATCTTATCTCACAAGCACACGCAACGGCCGTAAGACAGGCACACGCGGATCCCTGACAACATGCCTCTCCACATGTTCTTTTCGTTCCACCCACCACCAAATACAGATGTGATAGAATGCAGCCATACCACACCCGCAAGGCATGACACGTACAACACCATTGGCATCCATGGGCCTGCTGGTTATTGGGACGAGAGGAGTGGAAAAAACGCACGGTAGCCTCGTGAAGAAGCATAATACCCGCCTTCCTCGCTCACAGACACCCCATCGCCGACGCTTCCTTTGTGCGCTGTGGCAGGTTTAATTTTTGCACGTCCATTCCGCCGCTTCTTTGACGTTACTTGTTCTCTTATTCTCCCCAGTCCTTTCCCCCTCTTGCGTTGTTGCCTCAGTTGATTTTTTCACATCCTGCTGGCTTTGTCTTGCATCTCATGCGCATACGGCCATCATGCCGTCTCATCACCTCGACTCTAGTTCCGTTCCTTGCATACCTGTAGCAGGTCCGCGCACATGGTTATGTCACCAAGGTCGTCATCGACGGCACGGTCTACTCCGGAAATGTACTCAACGTCGAACCAACGCCGTCCATCGTTCGCCAGATCAATACCCAAACCCATCAAGGGTGCTTCCAACCCTTACATGAACTGCGGTCAAGATGCACAGAAGGCCGCTCCCGTTGCGAACACGAGCCCCGGGAGTCAGCTGCAGATTTGGTGGTTGGACGGCGATGGGACTCACGTGCGTCTTGTCTTTCATGTCGTGTAAAGACCAGTCTCTTCGACCTTGAACTACTCGGCGTCTGTAGGGTCGTACTGGTCGCACGTAGTGTTCACGCACGGCGCCATGTAGGTCATGATAGGACCGATATCATGTGGCCACTGCATGCGACATCCAGCCCAGTCTCTTCTCCGAACCACCCGGTATCAACAGAACATCAGTACGTCCGTCCTGTGTATTCATATCATTTTTCATCAGTCGACGGCTTCTCCGATCAGTGAACGGCAGCCCAGCAAACGTTACGACACCATCTACACTGGAAAGCGGGCAATACCTGATCCATCATGAGATCATCGCGCTCCATCTCGCGACCAAACAGGGCGGGGCGGAGTTTTATCCTTCCTGCACGCAGGTAACACCCCTCGTCGTGCCCCTCTTAGCAAGTCGTTCGATACTCATATCCGTCATGCAGGTCAATATCAGCGGCTCTCAAGTCGGAATGGCTTCGTCGAACGAGGAGGTCAAGTTCCCTGGGGGTTACTTGGACACCGATCCCGGGATCTACGATCACAACGTGTTTGATATGCCGATTCAATATACCTTCCCAGGTCCGCCCGTCGCCGCGTTCGTCTCGGGCTCGTCCTCGTCCGACTCTGGTTCTGGTTCATCTTCGTCTTCGTCTTCATCCTCAGGGTCCCCGAGTGCGCCATTGGCCTCGTCGACGGTTGCCCCTCAAGGGGGAGCGACGTGCGCGCTTCGTCAGCAGACGTTTGCGGTGCATAAGCGGAGAAGTATATCGCGCGTGATGGCTGCGTGGATCAAGTCGATTCGATCCTGAACGTAGGTCCTGGGAACTGGGGGTCATTATCTATCCACTGATATGTATGGACGTGACGAGTGCGTCATCTCCGGAGTTGTAAGACGCTGAGAGGGTGGGAATGAAGGCTTAGAATGAACGAGTGTATAGACATTTGGGTTTCGATTGTACATTAGAGCCAAACGTGCATGGGAGTTGTACGGTAGTGAATCAATCGTCTGAAGGGCGGAGCGAGTCCCAGCAAGTAAATCATTGACCCGAGTTGCATGGGAGTTGTACGGTAGTGAATCAATCGTCTGAAGGGCGGAGCGAGTCCCAGCAAGTAAATCATTGACCCGAGTTGCATGGTACAAATGGAAAGTGTACTGAACGTGGGTTCGCTTGTAGGTTATCCATCTTGTTCATGCTTGTGCCCTTCAACCTCAGTGATCAGTACTCCCAACCATAGTCATTCAACGAGAGCGACAACGTACGGGTTGCACCAAAGATCGGTCGACGGGATGTGCCATCAACCTCAGTGAGACGTCTCCAAAAGCAACTTGAAGTACAGCAGGCGACTGCTTCAACAGAGACCGGAGGTGCTGTGGGATGTCAATCGTCAACAACAGTGTTCTGGGTAGGGCCGAGGCTCAAAGACGGAGCTCTCTGCGATGCATAGATAGGACGGCGTACGGACTCAGTGTTCCTTGCGGACCTCTGGTTAGCGCAGATCGCCCTGTTTCCAGTTAGCAGGTGGATAGACCATGGTACATTTGTACTCACTGTCATATGTGCCATGCGGATGAAACCCTGCATGGCGTTGTTCCGAGGCCTCGTTGAAATCCGGATGGTGGAGGCTCAAGCTTTGGTCGGCATCCATGCCTTTGTGCAATGGGCCTTTAAAAGCGTCCAGTCAATGATGTCGCGTGAAGTAAGGACAAATGTTCAGACCTTTGTGCTAGCATAGCTGTCCGTACCTTACTATAAACGATGATGGAGAAGGAATCTGGGCCAGAGAACATGGTACAACTGGTATGGCGTCACCCAGAACGCAGTCGAGTCTTGCTGAGGCAGCCACTGGCAGCGTGAGTGCGCCATTCAAGAAGCTTTAACGTGCGCTGCGAATGCCTGCGTGCCATTTGAACGAGTCGTAAGTTGGGTGTTTAAACGCACAAACCTTCATTCCTCACAACTTTGAAGTTGCAACGGAACGTTCCGTGACGTTATTCACCACTACGGTCGTGAATGTCCGCAGACATTTCTAATATTTGCAAGAGACGAGCGTCAGCATGAGCGACGTTAAACATATTACGTAGCGCCAAATCACCAAACGACGGTCGTACTACGATAGTAAGCTGATCGTGAGTCTTGGAGCCAAGAAATCATATTCCATACGACTATTCACATTACAGAACGACAAGCAAAGAATAAAAACATAGAGCAACGGAGTGAAAACATTTAGGTATAGTTCCAAGCCTTGACGATCACTTGTAGATATCAAAGACTCAGAGAAATTCGCAGCCTGAGGTACCTGTCTTCAGCAGCCATTAGACCACCATCCAACGTAGAAATGAACGTGCCGCACATCACTCCAAAATGGCCTCGCTCTCAGGCGCAAGCACTCGAGATGAATGAATATCTCCGAGACGGATCATAAACATGCCCGCCTTTCGTAAGTTGTCCGATGTCGGTTCCTCAACATCTGCCATGTGCTCATGGATTGCTCGAGAATGCACTGCAACCCACATGGTCTCAAGGACACTGAGACCATTGACGTCCGGATGGGCGTACGCGGATCTTGGGGGCACCCCGACAAGGACAAATGCTAGTACCAAAAGCACCAATGATGCTCCTGAGGTGAACACAACCTTGGAGGACATGAAGTATTTGTGATAGATGCACAGTGAAATACTCACAGGAACTGTATTGATCTGGTAGGAGTTCCAAAGCTTTGTGAAGAGAACTGTTCACAGAAATAACACAATACTTACATTCAATTGCCATTGGGTGATCACCTGTGTAACTGGACTTTCACCATTTGTTTGCTGGAATCCTCCTTGGTTTGGTCCAAGCTTGCCAGCTATGAAATAGATTATAAAACTGGAGGTGAAATCATGGGAACTGGAATGTACTCATCCAAATCTTGGCTGCTATTAGCTGCTCTAGGGTTTGTTGCAACTGATTTGGAGGAAGTGTGTATAAAGAATTGTTCTGTGCTGGAAGTGATGGACTGTCATAATAGCAGCTTATTCATTTCAAAAAGGCCACACAAAGGAAGAAACACACCTTGTAGACATTGAGCATATATCACCATTTATAGGGCAAATCACGAATGGAGTATTAACAATTAAAAACTCAACCTAAAAGAACTTTGTGAAGTTAATCTTCATATATGAACTGGTTTATCTTACAACATCTGCTGTAAAATTGAGTGAGACTGGCTCTGCTTCTGAAGACCACAACTTCCAAGATTGTGGGTTTGTCTGTGTCAACCTGGGAACAAGATTATTGGCTTGAAGATCCAAGGTGGCATATGCTGTTTGTGATAATAAAGAACATGCTGCCATATATGCCACTATTGGAGGGCCATTATCTAGAAATAAAAGTTAGCTTTTTGTTCAATTTAGAATTTATCATCTACCTTGTATAATATTACAACTTAGATTGGTTTTATTGATGGCAACAAATCCATCTACTTCCACATCAGCTGTAATCAGGAAAAAAAAGTACTGGTTGCATGGTTGGCAATCAACATCAAAGATGCCATCTCCCTATATATGAAATTGTAGCCTGAACAAATTTGAATTAAAAAGTAAAGGACTAACCAAAAAGATGACTTGATTTGGAATTGTCTGTGCAGCTAAAAATAAAGTTAACTTTGAAACAACCAAGTACTTCAAATCTAGCAATTCACCTTCAATGGGTATTGCTCCTTGTCCAAGACCATCAATAGAAAAGTTGATATGTGGTTTAATGCCAGGATAATCTGGTATACTGGTGTTGTGATAGGAGATATTTGACAGTAGCCCACAACTAGCTTGAAGAGAAGTTGCATTCACAGTTGCATTTGCAAAACTGGGATGACTTGTAGTCAGGATATCATAGATTGTATTATCGAGGAGGCCATTGGTCTAAAGGTCATCAACTAGACTGATTGGTGGCATAGTCTGAATTGCATCTGTCCAGGCACCATTTGAAACAACAGAATTATTTGGCCATGGTATGAGGGTTAAAACAGAGATGGTAGAAGTGCTGTTGTAAGCTGTGAACTGCATGACAGCAGTAGAGGCAATATGCATCATAGAGATACATGCCAAATATACTACCACACCAGTTATTGTCCAGAAAGATGATGGTGTGGTTTTGGTTTGTGGAAGTGCCAAAAGTGCAGCTCCAAGTCCAGTCCATGCATTGGCAGTATCATGCATTGTTGTCAAGTAGTTCTTTTGTGCAATAAGTTTTGCTATTGCAAGTTGCTGCACAATGAACACCAGTGCTGCAGTATAGAGCTTGCAAGTAAATCAAGTTATTAGGCTGTGAAAGAGAAATGCAACAACAAACTCACAACATAGAATGCCTGAAGGCATATAGCCAATATTGTTGTGACCCAAGTGTTATAAACTGACATGGTGACTTTGTGCTCTGGATGATGTATCAAGAGCAACATAAGAATCACATGTAGTGCAAAAAGAAAGCCATGAAGAACATGGCACCACATGTGTATAGAGGATTGCCCTGCAAGAGAAAGAATTTAAATACAAATTGGTTGTTTTATGTGTATTAAAGAGAACAAACTGACCTTTGGCAACAAACTGGTGCCAATTAGGAGAGTAGACTGTGGAACTTTCCCTGATATTGCTGTCCTCATCTACATTATGTTTTATTAATCCAGTGTTCAGATTCAAAAGAGAAACTTCAATGTTTGTTCCTTGAATTCTCAATTGATCTGAAATGGAACTGCTTGCTCTCTCTATAAAATCTTGCAATGTTGTGGAATAAACACAGATCCACATCAATTCCAGAATACCAGGATCAGTTTGAAGTATTCTTGGACATGAATCATGAAGTGTCCAAGCCATCATAGTAAAGAGCATGATGGAAGCAAACAAGCCAAAAGCAACCTACAAATTAATGAAATCCATATACATTCCATTAGAGAAAACTCACTGGTATTGTATTTACCTGTGCTTGATATTAGAAAACAAATAGAGAAATACCCAAAAATCTTACATTCATTCTGAGCTCTAGAACAGAACCAGTGATTGAACTCATTCCTTGGATTTGCTGAATTCCTTCTCCAGTACCAAATGTGCTTGCTGTCAATTATATGTATATAGTAAGTAGAATGGCCATCAAGATCCTATAAGTGACATACCCAACCATATGAATGCTGCAGTCATTTGTGTAATAGCATCTTCAAATTGCTTGTTTTGAAGAATCATTGATGATTGTAGTACTTCTGCTGTTGCAGCTGATCCAAAGACCCATGGAATTCCCAACAGGTTATTCAAGTACCTGTGTTGAAGGTAAGCTTGGATCAGTTCATCATCATACTCAGTACTCACATATCAGCTATAGACATGTATTCACATTGTTGACTCTCATTGGATGATTGAATGTGCAGACAAGCTAGTGCCAGTGAGTCAAACACTTGCTGGGCAACATTGAGCTAAAGCAGTAGTTTTTAGTCCAAAGCAACACAGATAAATGGATGAAGATACAGTCTGTGTGAGCTCTGAGGTTGAACCTGGTTGCCACATCTTCCAGGAATTAGATCCAGACTGGTTGAATGGAGATTCTGTAGTCAATACTTGTCCATTCTGCATTGGGAGACACTGTGTGGTGGTGGTTGTATGAAGGGTGCATGCAACAAAAAATGATGTGGTTGAAACATTGAGGTCAGGAATTCCACTGTTAACTTTCCCAGATAATAAGCCAAATGATATCTACTCTTACTATTGAAAGCTCACCTGAAGTTCTAATTGGAACATCAATATCAATCTGAAGTACTTGACCAGTCAAATTCTGCAAGCCTATCCCAGTAGAAATCTGAAAGGCAATAGAATTGTTGCAGAGTGGACAAGGCTGGAAAGCTTACATGAATGTTCATGCAGAAGGTTTTGGAAAAACTCACAGATTCAATCCCAGCCCAGGCAGGATCCAAGGAAGTGAAAGACACCAGATTTGGGCCTAGTATTCATACTAAGTGCAAGGACAAAAACATGGAAAACATATATATGTACCTCCCACATGCAGTGCAACTTCACCAAGTCCACTGACATTGACAAAATAGGACTGCAGTGAATTATTCCAATAGCCAACTGAGGTATTGGAAAGTAGGCCACACTCAGCACCAATGGTGCTTGTGTTCACAAAAGCCCCAGTGTAACGGTCATTGGTGACTGGCACATCATACAACATGGCACCAGTCAGTCCCTTTGCAGTTGGTAACAGCGGCCATAATCCAGTTAAAGGGGAGACGCTAGCCCAGTCAAGATTGGTGAGATTGATGGACGAAAAGGGCCAGGCAAGCGTGGACGGAACCTTGCCTGTGAGGGTATTGTTGAATGCCTCGAACTGAACGACCGAGGATGAGATGAGGTGCAGACCGGAGATGCAGCTCAGATACGCCAGTATCACAAGTATCGTCAGCGGCGAGGACACAGCTTTGGTTTGCTGCCACAGTGCATTGATCGCAGCCCCAATTCCGTTCCACGCGCCGCATATGTCGTGAATAGCAGTGAGTTTCTGCTGCTTAGCCATGGCAGTGGATATCGCGAGCCGTTGCATTATGAGAACCAGGGCTGTGGTGTATATCTTTCCGGTACGGTCGTCAGGTCAGTATCTATGGACCACGTTTTAGGCAAGCGTACCGTGTAAAATGCCTGGAGAAAAACCTTCAAGGCGATAGTAGCAGCAGTGTTGTCGAGCGAGACCGAAAACCGATGTTCAGGGTGAGCGAACAGCATCCCGACAAGGGCAGCATGAATGACGACAAGAAACGCATGGAGTCCGTAGCACCAGTAGCGGAGAGTACGGGCGCCACTGGTCGAGGACGCCAGGCCAGCGTCGTGAAGAAACGCTGTAGACTACCATCAGTGCTGCTGTCCAGGAAAGAGGCAGAGCGAGATGCTTGCTCTGGCGTGAGGAGTCAGGTTCTGTCGTGGACGGTATATCGTCGTCTGATAGTGAGATCAACCGGTGATCGATACTTTCAAGGTGACCGGCATGTGCCCCGGCCGCCATTTCTGCAGGTCGTTCTAGTCGAATGGAAAGATGTGAGAGGAAGGGAAGAGGCGAGCGCTGCGCGGGCCAAGGCGGGTAGCGCGTGTGAAAGCGAGCCAACTTTAGACTACCTTGGTATGGCAACCAATGATCCCTGCTACAATGTTGACGCGTCCTTTCGGGATAATAATACGATGATGGGAAAATTATTCTATCCAGTAACTGGATGAGAGTTATCATGCTAGTAGAAATGAGCTCACCATTGCGCACCAATTCAGAGCTCGATTCCAAAGCCTCGACTCATAATTCTGGGTACTATAATCATATAGTACTGTAGGCAACCACTTGGTTCAATGAGCTGCTGCACACAGGACGAAAGAACAGCTCACGTAAAAGCTATATTTGTTTGATGAACTGGTTGCGTGCGCCGTATGCACTGCTGTCTGAATCAGCTATTTATCACATCCACGTAGAACAGAAGCATCAAACAGCTCACTGATGTGTGAGTGTTTGTTTTTATCTCGTGTAGGGTGCAAGCCCAGTAGTGCTAGCTGAATTGTGATTGGCTGATCTCGCTGGATACTAAATGAACACCCGTCCGGGGATCAAATCGTTCAACTTCCGCCGCTCCCCAGCACATGGCGGACCACTAGTTCTTCGCGCTATCGCAGCTGCCGTATCACCCCCTGAGTTCTGACAATCATCTGAGCATCGGGATCTCTATTCAAAGAAGTAATTACTCATCGTAGTAACGAAATCGCATTTTGTGTAGAACACCACAGCAAAGTAGAATTGATGGGCGGTGATGTGTGGTCGTACTAATAGGACATTGTGGGGCCACGAGCAATAATGAGACCAAAATTGGGCGATACCGCGGATCCAAGTTCATCCAGAATATTTTAATACACACGCCGAAAAACTGACCATGTCATTCATCTAGAGCTCATAGATGACGAGGCTAACAGATTCCAACCCAAGCCGGGGTGAGGATAGGAACAAGATCGACGACAGCCCTGACGAGACGGGTCGCAGGGTGATCGAGTTAAACGAGCACGAACCAACTACAACGCAAATTAGCCCTGAAGCAATGATAATCATACATAAAAACATACGTCAACACCGTCGCTGAGGGTGAAGCAGCATCAGGGAGGTTAAACCCAAGTCACGTCAGCATGACCACGATAACGCTCCATTCCGCGCCGACGAAGCTTAGGACGAGGGGCGGCTGCATTGATGGGAGTCGCGATCGAAGCATCAAGCTCGAGGTTGGAGGTCCGGGGGGACCGCGCAGGTTGTTGTAATCCGTGTAAGCTACTTATCAGAGCACGTCAGAGCGAGATCGTAGAGTTGCTATGTTAACGTACCCAATTGCTTGTTGGAGTTTCCAACCTTGATGGACCTGACGTCGTCGTTGATCTTGGATTCCCGAACGCAAGTGGTTACGCAGGGCAATGGTAGGAAAGACACTGGTTGCGAGGGACCGACCTGTCTGGTTCGGAAATACGCGGAGTGTAGCAAGATGGCCTTGTTCGGAACCGCCATCACAGTGTCGTTCTGTTCGGATCATGAACACTGTACTTAAAGGATGAAGCCTCTCAGTTCTCACTGCACGTGAATGAGTTATACGACTTACCTTTTGTTCCATGGGCTGCGTGGGTCTGCCACAGGCAACTTCTCCCGGTGAGTACAAATTGAACTTCGTCGACAGATTCGATTGCTCTCTCAGGCTGGCGCGAATTTGGACGAATCATTGGTGTCCAGGGTCCTTCAAGCCGTTGACATATCGGCGACAGGCGACGCACTCGGAGTTTCCCGATATGTGCTCGCGCGTGCGCGTGATCTGTGTGACGTCGTCCTTCGGCCAGTGTTCGCGCAGAATATGGACAGTAAGTATGCTACCAGTAGTGGTCCAAAAGTACGAGTCGACTCAACACACAGCCCCAAACAACGAGCGCCAAGTACCCGTAACTCGGCCGGACAAACAAGCCAAGGAAGTGAAGGATAGAAAGGCACCCGTCCCCTCCACACGCAGCGCCATCAAGACCCCAGGCTTATCGCTACTGCACTGCCCTTGATCTCTCCCACCAAGTACTCGTTCCCTGCGCTCTCCGCACCAATCCTAATCTCCATGGCCTGGAGTTCGCTAGGGACGGGAGGATGAGTAGGGACCGATCGCATAAGGTCCAGGAAATGGGAAAAGGGGAGACGAGCGTAACGAGTGAACCGAGGTAGCCCCTCGTCCACGCCGTCGGCGACTGTGTGGGGACAAGGGATGCGGGAAAGGACGAGGACGAGGACATCGAGTTCCGTACGTAGTGGAAGGCTGTCATCGGAACAAGAAGGCGAATACACACTTATCGAGCTGGGGATGCTGCATCGCCCACACGATAAGAGGGCTTACATCGTTTAACTGGATGCTCAGGTCGACCGGAGCTATTTCGGATCACGGTCCGGCTCGATGTAGTTGATCCGAGGTGAACAATGCGTACTGAGCTCTCATTCGGGTCTTTCTCCCGTCCCCTCGCCTGTGGTCGACTTTTCTCCAGTTTCAGCCCGAGTAACTCGTGGGGTGACCTTTTCCGTTGCTAAGTAACACTGTGCACGTCAAGTACCAGGTGTGCAGAGGGCTGGCCCTCCCCGACAATTAACCTCAGCAGGACGGTTTGGGACACAATGTCTTGGGTACAGCTAGGCCTCTGAGGTGTGTATGTGATCAGGGCGCAATTCGAATGTAAAAAGGTCTCACCACGACAGTTCCCGTGTTCGCCTCTACATAAATAGCATTAACCAGCAATGATTTTCTTTCGAGGCTTGAAGCCGTCTCGCACCTTGAGGCCAATGAAGTGGTACGACGGCGTTTGTCATGGCCACTCGACTCGGTGGAGGTCAATTCTGTACGCTCGCCTTCGCGCACTGTTTGTTCTGTCTTGTGTCCGGGTGTCTGAAAAATGGGTGGATGACATGATTCAACTAGGGATGTTAGACGTACAGCGAACATAGCGACATGTAGAAACAGGGTCAGGCCCCAGGGAACACGAGGCGGTGGGGCGTTTCTCTCAGTGAGGAGCAATGTGTATGAAAAAGATACGGACCAAAGCCTGTTCGCTGATTCCCTCCACTGCCTTGCTATCCAATGACCCCACTGACGACCAGTGCGTGCTTGTGAGATGAAGTTGCATTTCAGCTGACCGACCATTGAACAAGGGCGTTCCCAGCCCATCGAAATCGACGCCGGTAGCGCGGTATGGGCGGTGACATTCTCAGCAAATGGCAAATATCTCGTGAGCGGGGACAAGGAGGGGGTTCGAGTGTGGCAGGTTGCGGACGGGAAACGAGTGGCAAACATCGAAATCGGGGAAGTCAGTGTCCGAGGACGAAAAGTGGATTGCAGGAAGGACAGACGGGTGAGGCGTGTTTGTTTGGGATGCGACGGCCTTTGAACAGGTCTTCAATGAAGGAGAGCAAGAGCAGGGACTCGATTTTTCGCCGGGCTCGTCTCGCCTCCGCATTTGACATGACAGCCATCGTCTGGGACCCCGCAACTGCAAATACTCAACGTTCAACGTTCAACTATGAGATTGCCATGATCGCAGCAAAATACTCGCCGCAAGGAGATCGCATCGCGACGGTCATTTGCTCTTCAAGATCGACGTAAAAGTAATCACGTGGTTCAACAGAGGTCTCCTCTGGTTCAACGGCTGCCTCTTCGTCTTGTCCGACAGTTAAATCAAACGATTCGACGTACCTACCGGGTCAACAGTCGCGGGATGGCCAGTCTCCGATAGCGACAGCTACTCTGACATCGCTCTATCAAAGCACGGGGAATTCATCGTGTACACTACAAAACATACCGTCACCTTTTGGGATAAGTCGACATATGTACTCCCAGCTCGCGCTCACCCAACATTCTCAAGACATACATTCCATCGCGTTCGCTCCAAACGGTCGTTTTCTTGCCATCGGTAGAAGGAATGGGAGAATCAGTGTCACAAGTCTCCTTTATATCACTTATATCGCGGTGAGTAGTGTCTCGTTGGGTTGTCGCGTATGTATCTGAACAACCACGCTCGTGCTTCCGCGTAAAATTCAATTCTATCACTTCATTACCTCGTCTACACCACACTTCTCAGGAACTTGACCTCCTTGTCGACCACGCTGCTCTCGACTTGTGGAAATGTGACCAGCTCGAAAACGCAGATGTATTACTGACGGCAACCATCCCGCATCTCGAAATCCAACTCATCGTGCACTCGCTAGCCGAGCTCTCGTCAGAACTCGTTTGCGAAACTGGGATACAACCCTCGTCGATGCTGGAAAGGTCCTTGTTACTTTCTTCTCACATACACTGATCCTGACGCTAATTTACCCCAAGGCCATCGAAATTCAGCCATCCGTCGTTGCCTACATCGCAAAGAGTTGGCTCACGTCGGCAATGGTGACAAGGACAAGGGGTATCAGTCCTGCGACATCGCGTTCGCGCACGTCCACTCGTCCCAAGTCACTTTCCATCTTCTTATCAAAGGTCTGTCTTTCCGAACCTGGACGCTCCTCGGCTGCTCATATTCCTTAGACCGTCATTGTGTTTATGGCCAGAGAACACGGTGATGGGATATCCCGCGTAGATAGATGACCTCATCACCAGCATGCTACACGGTTCAGGCACGTGTACAGCGCGCTAACACCCACATCATTGCTGACGTTTCTACAAAGGCATACATGCATCTTCTCCTTGGAAGTGGACGCATGGAGAGCAACGACTATGAGAGTGCGGCACACTCGTTTGAGCGCGCTCAAGCTCAAATACAACGCTACGGGAACAGATCGCTCTTGGTGATTTCACTGATGATTTGCATGTCGATATGGCTGAGCCTCGCCAGATGTCTGGATGGAAGTTCGACATCATGATTCAACTACTCTTATATAGTCCATGTGAATTACTTCTCAAAATGGCAAATGCTTTTGATGATAAAGTCTATAAGGGGAACTTGTCACTCCCTGTCAGAATCATTTCATACCTGTTCGAGCTCGTTGCCGAAAGCTTGGACAGCAAAACCACTACAGACGTGGGAAATCAGATGATGGGCGAGGTGCATGTGAGGCGTAGAGAGAACTCGCCCAATCTTATCGCGGCAATCCTATTGTTCCGGCGCCACTGGCACAGTTAGTACCTGCTTCTCTTGTTTGCCGTCACTGGTACGATATAGCAGCTTCGACCCCGTCCCTCTGAACAAACATCATTATCCCTTACACTCACGTTCGTCCTTCTATCGCATCAAGATGCAGCTGGAACGGAGTCAAGCTCTTCCTATAGATATCTAGATCGACTTGGAAGGTGCTTATGACGGATATCCCAGCTCCTGCATTACTTCGTTTTGCAACCTGCTTGTTACGCAGGTTGATCGCTAGCGCTCCTTTGAAGTGTGGGTCACCTTGGACAGGCACATGTATGAAATCCTCAATGCGCTGTTTAAAACTCATATCCCAACAGCATCCCAACTCACATCTATGGAACTGGTTTGCAAAGATCTCGAGAACACGAATTGCCTTTCGGTACCTTTATCAGAACAATTCGTACTTCTTAGTCGCTCAGCCACTCATCTGGAAACCATCCCTCTAACAAGACTGAACGTCAGTTGGGACGCGGCCCGGGTTTCTTCTCCATCCAACCTCACAACTCTCAAAATTGAACAATCCGGTTCAGAAAACGTATGCCTTTCATGGGCCGAATTCGCCGCCATCTTGCATGGTTCTCCACACTTAAAAGTTCTTGTCTTCCGGATTTATAGCGAAATCATAGAACCCACCTGGGTTGGTCCTGGAGACCTTAATCTGCCGGTTTCAATTGAACTTCTCGAACTCAGAGAGTTAGATATATACTTGCCAATTCCCATGACGATCCATTTTTTCCGCAGGTGTCACACACCACCCTTACAAGGTCGATATTATCCCCTCACAATGGCCAGCGGGAGGGTGTTGACGCACTTATCGCACAACTTGTTGCACCATTGGAAGACCGAGCACAAGAGCAGCCGCGGTGTTTGTTTTCCGGTGTTCAGCATCTCGACGTCAAGTATTTTAGGGATCTGAACACCGAAAGCATCAATTCGTTATATCGCAACCTAGACC
>JBBPMA010000860.1:0-16167 GCA_038090075.1 Xanthoconium purpureum | reverse complement strand
CCTCCTCCTCCTCCCACTCAACATCCTCCAACACCCCCTCCCCTTCTTGATACAACCCATCCAGCCCAGTCACCCCCTCCAAATACCCCGTTTCGTTGCACGCCCTGAGCACTGTCCCGAATCCCCCTTGCTCGTACGCGCGGAGGATGGCCTCGGAGCACCCCGTGCAGCGGTCGTATGCTGCGCCCGTGATGAGCAACGTACGGAATTGTGCGAGGAAGCCGCGTAGTTGGTGTGGGACGAGGCCGAGGACAGAGGAGGCGGCGTCGGTGTCGGAGGCCCCGGCGGAAGAGGTGGAGGATTGAGGTGGCGGAGGCTGAGCGTGTATGCTGCATAGTTACAGAGCGTGAACGAGTGCGATGAGAGAAAAACAGAGGGACGCACCCGTCTGGATGTTGCAGTAACGATACGAGCAGCTCGACAGCCGTCGACGAGGCGATCGAGGCGATTCCCGGTCGGGTGACGGTGCACATTTGGTCGAGTGTGCGGTCCGTGAGGGACTGTGATGCGTACGTGCGTGAGCAACAAGCGAAAAAAGAAGAGGAGGGGCTCACGTCAGCTGGTGCGACGATATCGTTGCAATAATAACATCCCAACCGCTGTCCGTTGGAATTGGGAGACGCAGAGGCGCGCGCACCATGCCGCATCACGAGATACGTATCGAAACCCAGCGCCGCATTCAACACAATCTGTCGTGTCGTCGGTCGCATCCATCATCCAAATCACTCGCCCAAGTCAAACGACTCGAAGCCGGCGGACGCACCTTGCCCTTGGCAGCTCCCAACACTGTCGGCAACCACCGACTCTCGCGCGAATCCATGAGCAAAAACACCGCGTCGTGCGCGTCAAACAGCGTCTCGAGCTGCTCGACGTCCTTTTGGGTCTGCGGGACTGACGCGGGGGGTATCGGGTGTCCGGGCATGGGTATCGAGAGTTGGTAGCCCGTCGCGTTCTGCGCGCCAGTCAGCCGGCGTAGTCATGTGGTACAAACGCAAAAGGGCAAACGCACGACGCCGGGAAAGATCTTTTTGAGGCGCTCGGCGGCACAGGCGGCCTTGGGTTTTCCGCCGTTGAGACAGTCCTCGAATTCAAAAAGCGGTTGGCGGACGGGGTTGGAGAAGGAGACGCGGGAGGAATCGACAAAGGTGATCGTGCGAACTCCCCAGCCCTGTCGCGAGTGAGTGGCAGGGAGATACGACGCGCGTGGGGTGGGCGCACCATGAGCGTCCGGGCGACGTAACACCCGAGCGTGCCCGCGCCGAGGAGCAGACATTTCGTCGAAGCGACCTTTTCGAGGTCGAGTGCGGGGAGAATGCGCCAGCGCATCAGCTTGAGGTTGAGATCGACGGCTTGATCGGCGAGTCTGTCGTTATGTCGTGTTAGCTCAGGGGTACGCACGCAAACAGTCGAGTGAATGGAACCTCGTTGGATCCATCATGGGCGCGAGGTCGGCCATGCGCGCGCTGAGTTTGTTGGTCGTCGGATGGCGTTCCCAGCCAAGCGCGGTCGGTCTGGTGGGGGGATCGGTGCTCCCTGGATGCGTCACGACGCCATAACGGGACTTCCATGACTTGCCGGGGGCAGGGATCTCGCTGTCGCGCCAACAGAGGACGCGTATGGAAGCGGTGTGGGATGGGTAGAGGGCGTGGAGGTAGGCGAGGAGGTTTCGGAGTGGCCAGCCCGGGTTCTGGAGCGAGGCAGAGGGGTCTAGGAACCCGATGATGATCTGCGAAGGATGGTTGATGGAGCTGATCAAATAGAGCAGGTGACTTACAGATTGGGAGTCGTTTGCGAGGAGGGCGTTGGCTTGGTCGATTGGGTGTACTTCTGCCGTGTCGCCGGTTGGTTTGAGGATAAAGTAGGGTTTGGTGTCTGCGTGGAGTGCGTTCAAGACTGATGTGAGCTATGCAGGTGGTTAGATTGACGTGTACGCCTGAGGGAGATGGTACCTGAGTGGCACTGAGCTGCTCCTCGGCAGCCGTCCAGCCGTTGCCTTCGATCTCCCATGCAGGTTTGGCGACAAACGCGGGGAACGCAAACCAGTAATAGTATTGATATTTCTTGAGATCGGCGAATGTGATGAGAAGGAATCGGTTCAGTTTCGAGGTGTCCTTGTTCTCGATGATGCTTGTCCACATCTGTGCGGGTGTGAGCGGGTCGTGTGATGATCGCGACGAGCGCACCTCGTCTGCGACGGCGTTGAAGAGGGCGGCCTTGTCCGCGGCTTTAAAGTCTTCGATCGTGTTGTAGTTTTTGAACACGCCATGCGCGGATATGGAGAGTGCGGGTACGCTGTGCGTTGCGGTGAGCCCAGATCATCGAATGGGCGGCGGACGTACGACGTGTCCTTGTCGAACGCGTCCGCGCCAAAGGAGATGTTGCATCCGAGAGCGACGTCTTGGCCTGTTTCGCGATCTCTGATGGATCGGCCGACCGAGTATGATCCATTGAGGGTAAGTGATTCGTCTGATAGACGGAGCACGTCGATCTTGACTCTGGTGAGTTCATGCCAGAACGCGGGCTGTACGACGGATACAAGGGGGGCAAACTGGACGACGGGCATAGTGGTGGAAGCGAGAGACGGGACACGGCTCGAAAAGGTAATCATCGTGTATTGAAGGTGTAACAAGCGTAATGGTACTACATGCTAGGCCTTGGCAGACTTTGCCAGGGCCTTGCGTACGACGTCCCTCCTCGCCTTTTTGGCCAGCATGACCTGGAAGCGTGCAAAGTCGTTTAGAGAGCGTCGTTTTTGGATGGCAGCACGCTTCTTTGCCCACGCCGAGTTTTCCCACTTTGCGAGGGTGCCCTCTTTTTCGAGTTGTTTGCGGATGGCGCCCGAGCCAGCGCCACGGGGGAGCTTGGTGAGGCGGAGAGGGGTGAGGGAGAGGTGGCGGTAGGGGAAGGACTGGCGGGGGACGGAGGTGGTTGGGCCGTCGATTACAGCCTGGAGGAAAGTCAGCGGGGACATAAATGTAAGGGAGGCTCATTACCCGGTTGTGGTCGATGATTTCGGCAATGACGGCGATTTTGCCAGTGGATGGGCCCGAGTTGAGGAGGACGACTGGGACGGGTGAGCAGAGGAGAGTAATAGTAAACATCGACGTACCTCGTCCGACCTCGACAAAGCGTTGAAAGTTGGATTCCTGGGGGTGGTGTGTCAGTACATCCAAACACCATCTGGTACATCCAGCCCGCACTGGCTCGTTTGGCTCTCAAAAAGTACCCGCGAAACAGCCAGGAGGGGCCAGGAGAGAGAAAGACACTCACGGACATGGCTTGGGGGACGGTCGACGTCGAGATGGCTGCCGAGCGTGTCGACAGCGAGGATGCGAGTGCGATGAGGTGACAAACAGACGACAACGATGACGTGAAGAGATGATGTCAGCAGACGACTACACCCTCTCGACAACAACAACGGCCATGGAGTCCGAGGAGTCGTTTGCCCGGCTGGTCTACGGCGCCAACCCAGCAGCGAGCAGACGAGTGCAGATGGACCCCTTCTTCGACGACGACGATGACATCATCAACCCAATGCGATCACAGGAAAGCGGATTTCCACTCGCGAACAATGCCGCAGCACAGGCAGGGAACTCGGCGACGTCACTCGCAAGACACCCACAGGGATGGTCAGAGGGGACATTCCACGGAAGCGCGTCGTTTCCGGGCGTACGACCAGCACCGAGAACACCCCCTCGCAGACGGAAAAAGTGGAAATGGCCATGGGCAAAGCAGGTCGCACTCACCGGAGAACGGGTCATCGTACTCAACAATCACATCATGAACGACGACTTTGGCGACAATTTCGTGTCAACCAGCAAGTACAACGCAGCCACTTTCCTGCCAAAGTTCCTCAAGGGTATGTTGCGCTATTCGCTTATACTGTCTACTCACATGTCCCAGAACAATTTTCGAAATATGCGAACTTGTTCTTCCTCTTTACCGCGTGCATTCAGCAGATACCTAATGTGTCACCCACAAACCAGTACACAACTATCGTTCCCCTTGCTGTCGTCCTGCTCGCTTCCGCATTCAAAGAAGTCCAAGAGGACCTCGTCAGTCCTCTTCTTTTCTTTTGAAATTCCTCTCATTTCTTCGTAGAAACGCCACCAGTCCGACTCGGAACTAAACGCCCGCATTGCCAAGGTGCTCGCCCCGTCATCGACATTCGAACTGCGCAAGTGGAAAGACATCCGCGTCGGAGACGTCGTGCGCCTCGAGTCAGACGAGTTCATCCCCGCAGACCTCGTACTCATATCCTCATCCGAACCAGAAGGTCTCTGCTTCATAGAAACTTCTAACCTCGACGGGTACGTCTCGCGTTGTTCCGGCTCCACATCTAACGCCCTCCCAGCGAAACCAACCTCAAAATCAAACAAGCGTCCCCGTCCACCGCAGCACTCACATCACCCTCTCTTGTCACATCGCTACACGGTTCTCTCCGATCAGAACAGCCCAACAACTCTCTGTACACCTACGAAGGAACTCTAGAGCTCCTCTCGGACGCTGGCGTCCCCCGTCAGATCCCCCTCGGCCCAGATCAAATGCTCCTCCGCGGCGCTCAGTTACGAAATACCCCTTGGATATATGGCATAGTCGTATTCACCGGTCACGAAACAAAGCTCATGCGAAACGCAACGTGCGTTCTCACTCCCTTGACTACATCCTCACCCCTGACACATCCACAGGGCTGCGCCAATCAAGAGGACCGCTGTAGAGAAACAGGTCAATGTACACATCATCTTTCTCTTTGGATTTCTCCTCGCCTTGTCTGTCGGTTCCACCATAGGTGCAAGCATACACGCAGTGAGTAATTTGATGACAACTCAGCGCTCTCACTCACGCCGCCTCACAGTGGTTCCTCTCCAGCTCACAGTGGTACCTCTTCGAGTCGAATACACTTGCGGGTAGAGGTCAGTCTTGTTTGTTTGGCATGTCATCTCGTACTCACAAGTCGACCAGCCAAGACGTTTGCCGAAGGTTTCGTGTCATTACCCCCTGATCGACGTGCACTAACCTGATTACGACAGACATACTCACGTTTATTATTCTCTACAATAATCTCATCCCCATCTCCCTCATCGTCACCATGGAAGTCGTCAAATACCAACAAGCAGCCCTCATCAACTCGGATCTTGACATGTACTACGCCCGCACCGACACGCCCGCGCTCTGCCGCACGTCGTCCCTCGTCGAAGAGCTCGGCCAGATCGAGTTTATATTTTCGGACAAGACGGGCACGCTCACCCGCAACGAGATGGAGTTTAAATGCGCGAGTATCGGCGGGGTGGTGTATGCCGAGGAGGTGGATGAGAGTCGAAAGGCGAACGCAGAGGGGGACGGGGAGGGCGTCAAGGAGGGTTGGCGGACGTTTGTCGATCTGAAGCGGGTGCTTGAGGGGACGTCCAAGGTGTCCAAGAACCCGTTTGAGGCAGCAACGCCGAACGAGGCGGTGTCGAGGGAGAGAGAGGTCGCACACGAATTCATGGCACTCTTGGCGGTGTGCCATACGGTGATACCAGAGGTGAGAGATGGCAAGATGCATTTCCAAGCGAGCAGTCCGGACGAGGCGGCCCTCGTGACCGGTGCCGAGTTGTTGGGATACCAGTTCCACGTGCGTGGCAGTCTTGGCTTCGCTTCCTCTCTCCTGATCGACCAGGGTCGCAGACTCGGAAGCCCAAATCGGTGTTTGTCAACATCCAGGGTCAGATGGCGGAGTACGAGGTACTCAACGTGTGCGAGTTCAACTCGACAAGGAAGCGCATGTCGACCATCGTGCGTGCGCCGGATGGGACGATCAAGCTGTACACCAAGGGTGCGGACACAGTTATTCTCGAGCGGCTGGGAAAGCATCAGCTCTTCGTCGACAAAACCATGTCGCATCTAGAGGTGCGCCATTCTCATTCCGTGTTGACCCGTGCTCACTCACCCTGCAACAGGACTACGCCACCGAAGGCCTCCGCACGCTCTGCATCGCCTACCGTGACATTCCCCGCGCCGAGTACGCCCAATGGGCCACGATACACGCCCAAGCCTCGGCGACGATCAATGGGCGCGGGGAGGCGCTCGACAGTGCCGCTGAGCTCATCGAGCGCGATCTGTTTCTGCTGGGCGCGACCGCGGTCGAGGATAAGCTGCAGGACGGGGTGCCGGATACGATACACACATTGCAAGAGGCGGGGATCAAGGTGTGGGTGCTCACGGGGGATCGGCAGGAGACGGCGATTAATATTGGGATGAGTTGTCGGTTGATTGGGGAGAGTATGAATTTGGTGCGTGCGGGTTTTCTGGGGGGTTTTCTGTCGAGGCTGACGAGGTTGGGTAGGTGATTGTGAATGAGGAGACGGCGCGGGAGACGGCCGAGTTTATAGAAAAGCGGTTGGGGGCGATTAGGAATCAGAGGAGTAGTGGTGAGGTGGAAGATTTGGCGTTGATCATCGGTGCGTGGTAGTCTCTGGGGTGGGCGCGTTGGGCTGACTCGCCGGCGCAGACGGCAAGAGCCTTGGCTTTGCCCTCGAAAAAGACGTGTCCAAGTCGTTTTTGGAGTTGGCGCTGATGTGTAAAGCGGTCATTTGCTGTACGTCGTTGGGTCGTTTTCGAGATTCGTCCATGCTGATCACGCTCCAGGTCGAGTGTCGCCGCTCCAAAAAGCGCTCGTCGTCAAGCTTGTGAAAAAGAACCAAAACGCGATCTTGCTCGCGATCGGTGACGGGGCCAACGACGTGAGTATGATCCAGGCCGCGCACGTCGGCGTGGGGATATCAGGCGTCGAGGGTCTGCAGGCGGCGCGGTCTGCCGATATCGCAATTTCACAGTTTCGGTATCTGAAGAAGCTGTTGTTGGTTCATGGGGCGTGGAGTTATCAGCGGCTGTCCAAGCTGATTTTGTGTGCGTTTGTCCCGTGGTGAATATGCGTGGTGAGCTGACGCATTGGTCTAGATTCGTTTTACAAGAACATTACGCTTTATATGACGCAGTTTTGGGTGCGTCATTCTGTTGGGTTCGATAACCGCTCCGCTGACACCTCGGCAGTACTCGTTTTTCAACAACTTTTCGGGACAGATCGCCTACGAATCCTGGACCATTTCATTTTACAACGTCATTTTCACTGTCCTCCCCCCGCTCGTGATCGGCATCTTTGACCAATTCGTCTCGGCGCGTGTGCTCGACCGTTACCCTCAATTGTACGCGCTCGGCCAGTCCAACGCCTTCTTTTCCAAGACGGCGTTTTGGCTGTGGATCGGAAACGCGTTATATCACTCGCTGATACTCTTTGGATTCTCAGTGGTGCTGTTTTGGGGCGATTTGAAGCAGGCGAGTGGTCTGGATTCGGGGCATTGGTTTTGGGGGACAGCGTTGTATTTGGCGGTGCTGTTGACGGTGTTGGGCAAGGCTGCGTTGATATCCGAGTATGTTCCTTTCTTTGGTTTTGGTGGCCCGTGGCTGACTCCCCCCACCCGTGCTTGCGCAGTTTGTGGACCAAGTATACCGTCGCAGCCATACCCGGCTCGTTTGTGTTTACGATGCTCTTTCTCCCGCTGTACGCCCTCATTGCTCCCGCCCTCGGCTTCTCGACCGAATATGCTGGCCTCGTCCCGCGCCTCTGGACCGACGTCGTTTTCTATTTTATGCTCGTCCTCCTCCCCGCTGTATGCCTCGCCCGCGACCTCGCGTGGAAGTACTACAAGCGGACCTACAGCCCGCGGTCGTACCACGTCGCGCAAGAGGTGCAGAAATACAACGTTCCGGATTATAGACCGAGGCAGGCACAGTTCCAGAAAGCGATCAAGAAAGTGAGGGCTGTGCAGAGGATGAGAAGGAATCGGGGGTTTGCGTTTAGTCAGACGGAAGGTGGCGCGGGTGCCGGGAGTGTACCGGGGCGTGGACTGGATCAGACGAGGGTGATTAGGGCATATGATACGGATGGGGTGAAGCCCTCTGGGTATTGAGTAGGGTGGGGGGCATGCCACTTAGAGGAGGAGGAGGATGGACATTGCTGCGCAATTGTTTTGGATGTATTGCTTTTTTATATTTCACTACTTGCTTCCGAACATCGGAGCATTCCCTACATTACTCAAATAAATTTCGGGCTCCACCTGAATGATGCCAAAGAAGCTGCAACAAATTGTCACAACATCTGCCTGGGCCATCCTGCTGTCCTGCCACACTTCTCCCCCATACCAGATCACTCCCTGTCTCAATCTGGTCCTGCAACATGGACCTAGCAACCCTTTCCACACTGGTTGCTCTCAATCCATCCCTACAATCCATCTCTTTGGATTACTATTTCTTGCAAGTGCTGCTGCAATCAAGAATGTCATTCTCTTCATTTAACCCTCCAACCATTTGATGGCCATAACTCCAGGCATCCTTCCATATTCCATATAATCTTTCCTTTTGCATGCATCCAGCCTCTCCATCAGCATGATTGTCAAGTGCTGGTTAATGTTCAAGGGTATAATGTGGCATGGATGAAAGTTACCTGTCTTCTCAACCCTTCTCTTTTGGTCTTTCACATCCATACCCCATGGTTTTAGTTAGTCCTTTTCTAATCAGCTCTTCTGCTAACTGCCCAGTGCTCATTACAACTTCCAGTGGCACAAGCACTCTATCTGCCTACTAGTAACTAACACTGCCCAGCACCATCCTGTCCACATACACTTAAAGGTATGCATATAATGCATGCTCAGTGATGAAAATGTATGTTGTACATCTTTTTTAATACAGTAGACCACTCACTGCAGAAAGCAAAAATTAACTAGATGTAATCTGTAGCATGCTGTGTTTTGTAACCAGACCTCAATTGACAATTATCAATAACTGTACCCAAACCCAACCAAGGGTGTTTTTCAACACAAGCTTGCCCAAACCAGACTAGTGTTGCTACAATTCTGGTTTTTGCCAGTCTGAACCATAACCAACACAGGGTCTGAGCTGAGCCAGCATGAACTTAACCATCAGATAAACTAGTTCCCACACAGGCTTGGCAAGCTGCAACTGTGGTCTGGCAATTGGTTTTAACCAGTTATTACTGACTCTCAACCTTGCTATACATATCTTTGTTGTTGTTTTCAGCAGACAACAGTGCCCTAATGATGTCATCAGCAACCTGGCTGCTGCCAGCTATTTTCCACCCCATTATTTTGGGCTTTTCAGCAAGATTTTTGTGTTGTTCATGGGTCCTGTGGTAATCCCCACTTTGCAATGATCTGATAATTTGACTTACAGAAACTGCTGGCATCACCAACTCCTCAATCTCTATTTTGTTTGTTCTCCCACAGTGAGTGCATGGCCACATGTTATCAGTATTACAGGCTCTTATTAGCTCCATTTTGTTCATGATGGAGAAACTTTCCTAGTGCTGGAGGTCCAATGATTTATTGGCAGTACCATATATGTCATATCTACTTTTTCTATTCCAACTGTTGAGTTCCATTCCCAATTGATCTGGTCTCTTAGTAGATCTTTATTGAATCCACTCCATTCACATCTGCTTTCTGATATTTGAGCAGCTGTCACTATCCATTATATAATGTAATCAGCCTTTTCCACCATGAAGTTTTGTCTTGCCACTTGTACCAGATGTACTTTATGATCCCTCATTATGACAACACTTTCACCACTTCCCTGAACTACATCAGCTCCTCCATACAGTATAACTATCATGTCCACTTGCCAACAGAAATTGAAGCAATGGTTTCCAGTTACTCCTACTTATTCATCTGGGTCCTACAGAGGAGGAAGATACAACAGAACTAGATGTCACAGATACAACTAAAGATGTCTCCAACCTGTTGATTAATAGTAATCATGGCAAAGCAGTGAAATACTATCAGAATCAACTTCAGAATTTGAAAGTGGTGCCTTTACCTAACAATGATGAAGATAGGTGGCATGGTTGGGTTGGTTGCCACACTTTCTCATACTCACTCAATTCCTTATACTTCACTTTACTTATCAACTTACTCCAAAACCCACCTGATAAGTCTCAAGGAAAGGCAAGGCCATTAATACTTATATTATAATTGAATCTAACTCACTTACCCTCTACTTAGATCTTATTGAAACTCATGCTCAAAGATTACTTAATTATCCTTGCAATTGCAGCAGAAAGCAAGGGAATCAATATTTGCATGAAGTAGGTTCACTTAGACCATTCTGATCATATACAATGCTAACTGATCTCAGACACTACTTCAATGCAATGAAGGAAGAAATCATTATCATGAGTCCTTCATGTTCCATTTACAAAGCACCCATCCACAATTTCAATGTTGCCATAACTATCTACTCACAGCTCATTCCCCTTAGCTGAATGTTGGTGGGGCTCAAATCAGCATGCAATGGCCACATCATCCTTGCTTCCTGACTTTCAACTATGTTTTGTCAAGTACAAAGCAGCAAAAGAGCCCAAAGAGATATGGGCTGGTGAAATTGGCTTTAGTTCTTTGTGAACTAGCATGAAGGACAAACTCCTCTCTTTAGGGACCCAACCCAGCCTCAAACTGGCATTCATAATCACTATTCTCAAGGAGAAGTATACTTGCATAAGTGAAAATGGCTGTTACATTGAGCATAGCTTTCTAACCTTGTGAGAAAAGTGGGCCAGTAGGTCTTATTGGTGAAGCCTCTCTTGTATGAGTGTAGTTTCAATTGAGTATGACTTGAGGGATCCTTAAGGGGATTGCTGACTAAGGTGAAGACCATGGACTTGGTGGTAACACAAGTTCTCCTCTTCTATAGAAGGCAAAGGGACAGGTCTCAAGGACAACAAAGGCCTTGGAATGGACTAGATTACTAATGTGAATGTGTAGAACTAGCTGAGGAACTACAAGTTACAGAGGGATTTATATATCTCATATGGCAGTACACAGACCATAATGGAATGTGGATATAAGGGGAAGGTGGAAGTCCAAGAGAGAGATGGCTATTAAAGAAGAATGCTGTCTATTCTAAAAGGGGAAGGCAGAGAGCTGCAAGAAGAGCAGAAAGGGAAGACATATGGAAGACTGATGGAGTGCCATTCTGGATAAGGAAGGCAAAGCTCTAAAACAAGAAAGAAAAACCAAACATATGGAATGTTAAGACAAATCTAGAAAGAGAAACTGGAATGGGATGGGGACAACCAGGTGTTGAGTGGGGCAAAATAGGATATGAGGGCATCATCCAGCACATGGTCCAGAGTGCTGTAGGGCATAAGGGAGTAGTGAAATGAGTGGATGTCCTCATAGTCTGTAACAATAGTGCTGCAGCAAAACAGCTCTGTAGCATACCCAGGCTTTCTTACAAGGAGTTTCTCAGGGGTCAGAAGCCCTTGTTTGAGCATCTTGTTGTATATGATATCAACTGGATCTCATTGAGAGCCATCAACTACACCATTTGTCTGTACACTTTAGAAGATACTTTCAACTTTGACAGTGTAGATTCCCCTACTACTGCTGCCCATGGTGTAAGTGCCATCCCCAAACCTGAACAGACTGATTGATAACTCAGATAAACCTTGTATCCAGCTCTCAACATGTCCAAAGTTGACAAGCTCTTTATGGTTGTGGCAGATCAACTCAAAGGCATGGTTGCTGATACTATGCAATTGTTAGGAGCTGACAAGCAATGACTGCATCACTTTTTTTTTGGCTTGACATTGCAAGTGTTGTATTCTTTGGTTGTTATTTTTGTTATTTCTATGTCTGTAGACCTCCTCAATTTTTTTAGGGCTTGTCACTACTGCCATCCTTTGTGACATGTAGGCATCACAGAATGTTGTGGCAGGAAAAACATGTGTCTGCTGTGTGCTTCCTTGCTGTTTCTTGATTATGCAGTCACTCTGCCTTGTTGTCTATGCAAGTCAAGTGTAAACCAGCCATGAAGTCATCCCATAGCTGTGGGTTACATGTCCTTTTCTTGTACTGTTGATATGTTGGATTTGCAAAGCTGCTTTCAATGTTCCCCAGGTATTTCTGGACAAACCTAACCATGAATGCATCTTCACATGTTCTAATACCTCTGAAGTGCTTTTGCCCATCTCAAGTTGAGAACCAGCACTGCAAAGAAATATAGCATGCCTGAAGGCACCAAAAATGATGTGTTCATACCTTTGAATTGTTACAGAGGTAAACACTGCACTTTATGGGGTGAAACCTAGATTTTCCAGTGAGAAAGGTGCATTCTGGCTCAATGATGGCACGGGATTTGTATGCATCAAAGCAGTAAATTGGACATGCACCATTCATATGGAAACAATCCAACAGATGTGTTCCTGCATGCCAACAAGCTCCACCCTTGGGCAGCATTTCTCACTTGAACAAACCATCAGAGTGTGAGGCATTACTATTGTGTGACATTTGATAGCCTGAATACACTGGCCATGCATGGGCAGTGTTGAAAACATGCACTTCAGTGACATCACAGCAGACACCTTCATTGTACACAAACACACAACATCTAGTAGTTTGGATGCAATACTGGGCTTAGCAGCCCATTATGTATGCTGGAGATGCCACCAAACACCACCCAACAGGTGGTGTTTCTTATTCCAGCAAATTGCCAGAGAGGGCAGCAGTTTGTGCCATATGGCATTCAGTAGCCTGGATACAATAGCCAGCTTAGCAGCTGGCCATGCACACATGGTGCTGGAAGTATGCAGTCTTATGACTCAGACCACCTTCATCTGATGATGAAATGCACATAATCAAAGAGGGAATGAAGGAGGAAACATGTGTCCCATGCTGCACTTTTGACAACCACAGGACACAAATAAATACAAACATATAGAGAGTGTGTTGTGCTCCATACACCTTTGCTTGCCTTTATAACATAGCCAAAAATATGATGTGAATTTGACTGTATATATTTGCCAATATACAACAATTTGTAAACAATGGTTTGGCAACAACTGGAGTGTATTTTTACATAAGGAGCAGGCATTTTCAGCCCCTTGCTTAGCAACCATGAGCAGTTCCAGAAGCAATACTTGTGTACATACAATATAAAGCTTAGTGTGGGCTTACAGCACATTTATCTCCACCTTGCTACCATGTGCAGTTCCACCCCATTCCAGCACTGCAATGTTATGAAGTGTAAACAATCAGAGAATATCATAGATAACTTCAGTGATGTGGAGCATGAAGAAAGCATAGAGAGCAGCAGTAGGATCACTAGCTCACTAGCATCTTTCTACTCTTGCTTATCAAGAATAAGATGAAGACAGCAGAGAAATGCATGTTGAAAAAGTATTCTGCAATTTCTATGGTAACCACATGGGACAAATCATTCATCAATGTGAAGACTGCAGAGCCTACATGTGTAAACAGGTGGACCCCAATGGCTTGGGCTGCATTACCACAGGTTTATTCAAAAACAACACACTCTTTTGCTGCATTATTTGTGATTCAAAGGCATGAAGGAAAACAGGCAAGCCACCAACTGGTGAACAGGGCTGCCCTCCAGCAAGTTCCCTCTACTGAGTGTGCTAGCATTGACACAGCAAACTCACACAGTACATATTCATTGGATATGGGGGCAGGATGTTATGGATTTCATGCCTCTTAATAAAATCCCCTCTTTTCCCCTAGCTTCCTACAACAACCTCTCCCTATCATTGAAGGACTTCCTCAGCCCCTACTTCATTTCTCTTGATATCTTGCCATCTCTGTTCTGATCCAGTTTCTCTTTCTAGACCTGTCTCAGTATCCTGTATGTTTTGCCTTTTTTTCTTGTCTTAGAGCTCCATGCTATGCTTGCTTTGGGTAGTGGGAAGTGTGAATGCAAAGTCTTCATAGGTTCAAGGTTCAAAGTGAAGTTTATCAATGGTTTGTCCAAGATGAGACTTAGCATCTACTTAGTAGTGAGATAATAACTAAGTGAAGTTGAATATTTCAGAGGGAAGACTAGAAGGGAATAGATTGCATAGGTCTAGCTTGAAGGAAATCAAGGTAGACTATGGGTTTATATATGACAGAGTCAGTTGAATGACTAAGTGATTAGTAATTGAATGGAAAGTCATGGAAACTGAGAGAACAATAAGTAATAAAGGTTTGTAGGAATTGTATGATATACAATATGGGATAGTGAGTGTTACAGATTTTGTGCCCTTTGATGAGATCCTCCCTTTTTTCCTTGCTCCTTACAGCAACCTCTCCAATGCCCTTGATAACTACCTTGTCCCATATGCTGCACCACTTGATTCCTGGATGCTCCCATCCAGATCTGGATTCTTTTTCTAGATTTCCTGCACGGTTAGGCTTTTATCTGCTGTGCATAGATCTTGCTGTCCTGTTGGCCTTTTGCCTTCCAGATACATCTTGGTCTCTTTTCAGTTTTGTCACAGCTCTCTATATGTTCCATATTCTTTCCACTTCTGACTCTGCAGTTCTTTTGTGACGCAGAGCTCTGTATCCCTTCTGGAATGGATCTCTTCTGGTCTCCCATATGTCTTCTCTTTTTGCTCTTTCTACAGCTCTCTGCCTCTCCTTTTAGGCATGGAACCCCTTTGGGCTTCTGCTTTTCCAGTTATACTTCATTCCATCTTGGTTCATGCACTTTTCTTAGAGGTATATAAATCCCTTCATATACACTGGGATTCCCCAGCTAGTTCTACACATTTACATTGTAATCTAGTCCATTCCAAGGCCTTTATTGTCCTTGGGACCCCCTGTCTGCTCCACAGTTGAGAGAACTACTTACTGTTATATCAAGTGTTGCTTTTTAAAGTTTCACAAGGGAAAGTGGCCAATAGGTCTTATTGATGTAGCCTAGCAGGCAAGGGCTTGTTGGTGAGGCCTTCCTGGACAAGAGTATTGCCTTAAAGCAATACTTGATGGACCTTAGAAAAGATTGTTGGTTAGGCAAAGCACATGGACTAAGTGTGAATGTGAGTAACTCCCTTTATGGTGAGGTGAGTGGGGATCTCAAGGAATTGGTGAAGAAGCCTTGGAATGGACTAGATTACAACATGAATGCATAGCAACTGGAGTAGGACAAGTGAATGCCTAAGATGACCAGAAAGTAGCACAAATGTATAGAACTAGCTGGGGAATCCCAGCATACATGGAGGGGTTTATATATCCATAAGGTAAGTGCATGGACCAAGAAAGTAATAAAGATGAAAGTAGAGATGGAGAGCTGTTGGGGGTCCATGGGTAGAAACAGGAAAGACTAATTACCATAAGGAGGAAGCAGGAGCCTGAGGAAGAGATAGTGTTACATTGAGCATTGCTTCCTAGTGTTCCACAGAGTAAAGCAGCCAATAGATTTTATTGATGTAGCCTAGCAGGCAAGGGCTTATTGGAGTGGCCTTCCTGGACAAGAGTATTGCTTTGAAGCAATACTTGATGGACCTAAGAGTAGGTCATTGATTGGGCAAAGCACACAGACTAGGTGTGGATGTGAGTAGTCCCTCAACTATGAGGTGAATGGGGGTCTCAAGAAACCAATGAAGGAATCTTGGAATGGACTAGATTACAATGTGAATGCATAGAACTAGCTGGAGGATCCCAGCATATATGGAGGGGTTTATATACCTCTAAGGGAAGTGCACAGACCAGGACGGGAAAGTGGTATAAATGGAAAGCAGAAGTCCATAGTGTTATGTCAAGCATTACTTTCTAGTGTTCCACAATGCTCCTAGGACTGGTACCTAGTGAGACTTGGTAAAGTGGCCAATAGGTCTTATTGATATAGCCTAGCAGGCAAGGGCTTATTGTCATGGCCTTCCTGGACAAGTGTATTGCTAGAAGCAAATACTTGATGGACCTAAGAGTAGGTCAGTAACTGGGTGAAGCACATGGATTAAGTGTGAACACAAGTAGTCCCTCAACTATAAGGTGATGGAGACTCAAGGGACCTGCGAGGGAACCTTGGAATGGACTAGATTACAATGTGAATGCATAGAACTAGCTAAGGAACCTCAGTGTACATGGGGGGTTTATATACCTCTAAGGGAAGTGCATGGACCAAGATGGAATGGTAGCATAAGTGGAAGGTGGAAACCCATGGAGGGTTCCATAACTAAAAGGGAAAGCAGAGAGCCACAAGAAGAGCAGAAAGGGAGTCATATGAAGACTGGATGAAATCTGTTCCAGAAGGAATATGGAACTCCATGTTGCAAAGGGAACTGTGGGATTTGAAGAGCAGAAGAACATGGAATGTATGAAGAACTTAGACAAATAG
>JBBPMA010000859.1:4142-16177 GCA_038090075.1 Xanthoconium purpureum | reverse complement strand
CCCCTGTGACACGGGCGACGAAAAACTAACCTGCGGAGCTGTGTGTATCTAGTCTTATCGCTACAGAGCGCCCCAGGAACGGGTAATAGTTCCTGTGGCCAGAGTTGCCAGACTACAGGATCAGAATTAATCGGGGCCTAACACTACTGATGGCGTCGTTCAATCGGGAGCTATTGTCGCGAACGCGGGACATTTACCAGCCCGCTGTAGCGATGACGTGAGCTCCACACATGATTGATCTGAATCATCGCGGTACCATTGTTGTTTGCGTGGCTCCTTCGTTGACCGTGCATAAAGCAAAAGTAGATATCGTGTCTCGTATCGTACATGAATTTCGTTTTTATCTCCGAACATCAGGAATATATAGCGAGCCATCGCAGGCTGAGGTAGTGTCCCTGGGCAGCTAAGTAACCCAAATACAAATGATCCTACGAGGCGGAGTGGGGAAGGGGGAAATAAACAAATACATGGACAATAATATGATCTGGTAGGTTTTCGAGAATAGCTCTCCATAGTCAAAAAGAAAAAAAATTGCAGATTTATACGCTCTCTGCGGCCCCAGAGGAAGACTGATCCGGGAATGTTAGTACCTCCCTAGTCTTCCAAATGCATCCGACAAGTCAATGACGGATCGACTACTGGACTGAGCAAACCCACCACGTGTACGGAAGACACCAACTTGGTCTCTCGATCAGGGTTGTACTCGGTCTTGGTTATGCGCGACATCCTCGAACTTGGGGTTGTCGAGAACAAGTCCATGCCAGCATTGTGCGTCGTGTCACCCCGGACATACGCTCGCACATTCAAGTTGGCGAGAAGGGTGTTACAGTAGACGGAACAAAGTGGAATAATGAACAGAGAGTAGAGTACCTTTGTTGGGAAAAGATGCAGCTATAGCCGTCATGTTAGGAAATGCGAAGTATCCACAGCGAAAAAAGACATACCAAAATGATGGTTAAGAGGGCGAACGTAGCCGTCCAGATACCAGTGTTCACCGCAAATACGGTGAGGCGTTGCAAAATGTGTGCCGTACTTTCGATTCAAGAATTATGATCAGATGGTTTATGGTGCGGCAACATAAATAAGAACGCGTGCTTACTTTGCGATGCCGGTGAGGCTCCGCTGCCGGAGGAGCAAGTAAGTCATGAAAATGGCGATGAGAACATCTACTCCGGCAGCGACGGAGAGACACAAGATCCCTAGGGACTACCCAGCATACATTGAGGTTGTCATTGGGATGTGAACGTAAACCATGAACATACCACGTATATGCCGCCATTGAGTTGGGTGATGCTGACGACGTGTACGCTGCTGAACACGAGTAGCGAGCAAGCGTAAGCAAATGCTAGCGTGGGAGACAGAAACAAACAAACCCATCCGCAGTATACAATGCTTTTGAGACATATACTGAGATTGCAACTGTCAGCATTTGCTGATGCGAACGCGGCCATTAAAAGCATACCAGTAGCACCCACTAATGTTTAGAAAAACTGTGTCAAACCCCATTCCGATTTACGAGCTCGTAGTACTTACCGAGCTCAGTAAGCGCTAAGAGAACCTACAACACAAGGATGAAGTAAGACCGGAGATGGTTGAAAGGATGTTCCTTACCCATATTATGGGCACAATAAGACTTTTCTTGCTGACTGAGTGGTTGTGAGTAATTGGGATGAGGACGCTATACGTCGAAACTTACAAATGTAGATTCGATAGACGAAAAAGCCTTGTACCGGTAATGCAACCGCGGTCTGGAGATATCAGCACACATTTGGGGTACGAAAGACAAATAAATACCGTCAAGATGTACAATAACTAGTACTCGTTAGCGGGTCTTCTAAAATGTCAAAGGCAAGACTTACGACAAGCTCGCTGGGCAGAACATCAGCACATGAACAATGGGCTTGTGAAAACGACTTACGGAAACCCATCGACAAATGAAAATGGGTTCAACAGGCCGGCTATTATAAATTTGTATACTGTATGGAGCACAACATAAATCACACGTTTGAGTGCTGTGCACGTCGAGAAACGAACCACCGGCAACACACAACGCTTCATGAATTGTGTTCAGTATCCTATTGCGAAGTGTTGGGCGCGTTGCAAACTGAAGTAAGGTGGGGCATTACCACAGAGTTCCTACCTAGGAGGGACGATTCATTATCATGCCGGGTGTGCTTGCAAGTTGACTTACCAAGCTCTTTGTCCACAAAGCATCCTTAGGATAGCTAGAGCGAAAACAAAATAAGTTGACGAGAGAGCACAAAAAGCGTAGACCTAACTGGACATAGTAGAAGAACCTGACAAAGAAGTGAGAATATGTGGTTCTACTGCTGAATGGTACTTACGTTTGCATGCATGTCACACCATAAAATGCAGTGGACATCAGCGCAGCGAAGTAAAAAGAACCATATATCGGTCCAAACAGGGGAGCAATTTGGGCAACTGACGGCCGCTCAGACATGATTCGTACCAACTCAACTGGCGGGAATGGAGGGAACGAGGTGAAAAACAGAACGTCCGCCTCGTGGTATATAAATATATGCCCTCGGCGAATGTCAGATGGCGATTGGCCACAGGAAATCCAGTATGGCGCATCCATCAGCTCCGATATAATAAGGCATCATGGGCGCAATCGTAATCTGGCGATTCCCGGCGCCATACACTGCCCTACAGCAATGCGAGAACCATCAAATTCCTTGTTCGGCGGACACCTTATTGACGTACTCACGAATGAGTCGAGAACTCGCCATCAACCCACATAGACCGCGTCAGGAACCGGACAGCTTTCGTCTTTCTGGGCATTGACCGGGCAGTGCGTACCTCGCTCTGGGGCAACTTTGGTGGCCCGTCATATACACATGACACATTCTTGCTTGAATGGGCAACGGCGTGAGAAGCATGAGGCACTGTCCATCAACATCATGATTGTGGTTAGGGATTGTTAATTGAAGACCTGCAAGTTGTCGCCAAGAGATGCGAGTTACTACATTCAATGGAGTGTACCTTTCCACCTCGTCTCACTTGGCAAATGCCCCGTCCTTTCTGCGATCAGGAAATGAAAACGTCGACACAGCTCTTCAAGTTGCGCAGCATGTGGCCAACCAATCAGCGCTGACATTATATTACGTGTCTTTCATTTACATCTTGTTCCCATACCTTCACTGCCATTCCTAATCCCCGCTCTCCTGAACTCATGGCCGCGAAAATCGGTAAATCAGCACTCCTCCTGGGTGGGACAGGGGCCGTGGGCAAGAAACTCCTCGCCGAACTCCTCGCCAGCGACGAATGGGCCCGCGTGGGTGAATATGGTCGGCGCGTGAGCGCCGCCGGGCCTGGCCAAACGCACCCAGCCAAGCTCGAACAAAAAGTCATCGATTTCGAGAACCTCGACGAGGCAGCATTGAGAGCCGGCCGATGGGACGTCGTGTTCGTCGCACTGGGTAAGATTCGATCGTCGAAAACAACTTTTCTGATCACAAAGTTTGGTCCCGTTGGGGAGGGTAGGTACGACGCGTGCGAACGCGGGCGGTGCTGCGCAATTTGAAAAGATCGATCGAGAGTATGTTGTGCGGGCGTGTGAGGCAGCGAGGACGGAAGATCCGGGGCATGCACAACGGGTCGTGTACCTCTCGGTGCGTGCCTTCCGTTTGTATATCTCACTCATATTCATATTTCTTTCTGCTTGCGCCTCGTGCCTCTAGTCGAGTGGCGCGAATCCGACCTCGCCTTTTCTCTACCCAAAGCAAGCTCACGTCCTTGTCGGCTTTCTTATCACATCACTGACCCAACGCGGTGCACAGATCAAAAGGTCTCACCGAGCTCGCTCTTGCGCGTCTCGGATATGCAGACACTATAGTCTTTCGTCCAGGTCTCCTCCGCGGGGCCGAACGTCCTGAAACTCGCGTCGTCGAATCGGTAATCCTGTACGTCCGTCTTCTTCGGTTCGTATTGTATACCCCGCTGACGCCACGCCGTGGCCCACTTCTCTCCATTTAGTTTTATGACCGGTGCCGCCGCGCATTTTAATCCAAACGTCGAGATCGAGGTGAGGTTTGCCACACCCACACTCCTTCCGTCAACCCTGACCATCATGACCTGAAGGTTCCCCTCCTTGCGAAATCCATCGCGAGAGCTGGCGCCCTTGGTTCATCGCACCTCCCCACCGACGTAGGCGCGACCAGGGTCGACGCTGGGCAAGACGCATGGTTCACCGTGTTGTCGAACAAGGCAGCTGCATGGTTAGGGTCCAAATAAAAGGCATGCCCCTAGAGAATCGACCTCGTTAGACTGGGTTGAGACGCCATGAGAGGGACGGTGACAGAAAAGGAAATGGGGAGATGGCTTATCTTCAACTCTGCCCTGATTCGGGCATGAGGCGTTTTTGTTATCTCGACCTTATTCTGGCTCCAGACTCGGCGCTGTCCGAGACGTATGCAAATGGTACCCCCGGCGTTGCACACAGTACCTAGTCTCATGATCATAAACCAGCATTCTTGCGCGTTTTGTCGGCCCAACTGAGTGAGGTGTGATCCTTTCTTTCACACCCCTTAACTCTTGCCCTTCCATCTTCCCTTTTTCTCTCTCCACCCACTTTCTCCGCTTCCTCTACCCCTCCCTTCCTTTATGTGGAGCTACTTAAACCTAGACATTTTGTGACCACCCAAATCAAGATGACCAAAATCGGGAAGAGAACCAAGAACAGAGATCTGGGCCCGTCTCCAACCCTGGTCTGATTCGGTAAATAGTGCATATGATCACGCATTTTTTTTCTGAATCAGGCTCGGCGCTGTTCAAGCGTAAGACCCCAAGACGCCTGATTTTATAACTCACAGCGCTGCACGACGCCATCAAGCATGTCGCTCCACATTTTTGGCGTACGCTTAGGTACGCTTATGTTCTCCCTGTCCTCTCCACATTCACTTCGGTAGTTCTGCCGCCTGGTAGGTTGGCATTGCGTTTGACCATCCACCCAGAAGGTAGCAGGATCGATTGCTGCGGTTACCAGGCCTGAATACATCGGCATTTTTGCCGCGTTTTTTTCTTTGGCGATGTCGTGCCCTAATAACTCCGACTCATCAGAATATGCAGACAGACGTATGCCATATTATTCGGGCCGCCTGGCGAATTGGCATCGCGTCTGGACGTTCATCCTTAAGGTAGCAGGTTCGATTCCTGCGGCAGGTCCAAAATTTTAACCATTGGCATTTCTTTTGGCGGGTGCTCTACGTGTGGCACTGACGGGTCTGCTTGGTTCGATACGATGTCAAGTTTGTGAAGGAGCCACCCCACGTCGTACCCAGAGGGTAGCAGGCTCGATTGCTGCGGTTGCCAGGCCTGAATACATCGGCATTTTTTGCCGCGTTTTTTTCTTTGGCGATGTCGTGCCCTAATAACTCTGACTCATCAGAATATGCAGACAGACGTATGCCATATTATTCGGGCCGCCTGGCGAATTGGCATCGCGTCTGGACTTTCATCCTGAAGGTAGCAGGTTCGATTCCTGCGGCAGGTCCAGAATTTTAACCATTGGCATTTCTTTTGGCGGTGCTCCACGTGTGGCACTGACTGGTCTTTCCGCAAACGTTCTCATATGGGCAGAGACTCGGATTACTTATGTCGTTTCTCAACGTTTTTGAGAGAGTTGGGGTCGAAATGTGGACATCTACGTCTTCGGTGGGTCGTACGTGTTTGGCTGTTTTGACGGTTTTTATTGTCGTGGATGAATGGGTCTCCATGATTGTGTCTTGATGCAGGAGGCGGCGCAAGGTAAGTTACCAGAAAGCAACCACACCATGGGAGGAACGCGAGACGTTTTGAATCGAATCATGGGGGGTATTTACCACGTACTGCTTGGTTCGATACGGTGTCAAGTTTGTGAAGGAGCCACTCCACGTCGTCCATGTACATAGTGCGGGTTGGATCCGAATATAGCCACGGCCGAAGACGTTGACCAGCGAAATGCTCGACCGAAATGTCACGTTTGACCCGATGAACGGTATGATTCCGATTAGATATGCGGTGCATGAGTCAACAAAGTCAAGCTGATGTCAGTAATACGTGTACACCGTAAGCGGTAAGCGTTGTCGATGAGGGGGTAGTAAAGAGTATGGTATGGACTGTTTCCACTATGTAGTAAAAGAAAGAAATGAGAAGATGTGTGTGCGTCATATATGACGTAGGTATCCAACCAAGAAACGAAGAACGAAAAGCGTAAACGAAAGAAAGAGCCCAAGAGAGACATGGGGATAAGACATAAAGGATATACGAGGAACGAACGAACGACAGATAGCGTTGGCAACGAAATGCGATCTTGTGTAGCATATATGTGAGATGTCGAATCGAATCGAATTAAGAGGCGAGGTGGAACGGAATGGCCAGCCCGTCTGCTTTCTTCTTCTTGATCTTGTCTTGTCTTGTCTCTTCCCCGACGCGTATTACGTCGTGTCGAACACGTCTGCGTGGGGTGAGCCTATCAGCATCACCTCACCCTCTTCCCCGTCCTCTCCACTCCCAATCCCATTCACCGGCACGTCACCCTCCTTCCCTCTATCTCTCCACCTTTCCACGACCCCGCTCAACCGCAACCCTTCGCGCGACCTTGCCGGTGACCCAGGGACGAGCTTGCCACCAGCCACTGCCCCACCGATCGTCGCCTGCGACAACCGCCTCAAAATCACCGAACTCGCCCGACTCATGAGTGACCTCCTCGGACTCGACGCAGTAGTACGCATGCCCAGCGCCTTCCGCGTCTCTTTTTCCTCTCGCGTCGTCGTCAGCCTCGCACCCGCCGACCCCGGTCTTGGTGTTTCGCTCCCAGCCCCATCCCCGGTCCCGATCCTAGTGCCGATGCCGACACAGGGTGGGGTGCTATGCGATGACAAGGACAGTGACTGCCCTCGAAAGTGGGTCAGGGCATTTGTGGGGAGCGACACTGGGGAATGAATCGACGTCGGCGACTCCGTCCGTATGCCCGTGCCCATACCCGTCCCGATGCCCATCTCAGACCCAGACGCCGACCCGGAACCTGACCCACTTCCACTTCCACTCCCGTCACCATCCGAAACCCGATCCGATCTTGTTAAGCTCATCACGAGGTTGCTCCGCCGCATCTTGCGCGGGGTGAGCGAGGAAAAAAGTTGAAACGAGTGTGCGCGGTCGAGGGAGTTGAGACGTGTGGGTTGGCCGGTGTCGGGTTCTAGCCAGATGGAAGGGACGGGCGTTGGTGGGAGGCCTGCGGAATGGGGTGGAGTCGGGAGGGTAAGCGACGGTTCTGGGTGGCCTGTATGAAAACGTAAGCGTATGCGTACGTAGTAAAGGAGAGGTGGTACGCACGAGGTGGGACCTTTCGAACAACCTCGTTGTCCATTTCCAGGAACGAGTCACCTGGGATAGTAGACGGTGGGAGCGCAGGCATGGGCGGTGCGTCGGCGGGGGGCGTATGCGTCGACGACGTCGAGCGGAGTGCTTTGGGCAGTCGCAAGCTCGCATTGGACGCTGTGCGACTGCGAGTGCGTGCAGACGACAGGCGTGAGATGTGGCTCGGTCCATCACGCGTCGAGCGTCGACTGCGAGTCGATTTGACGGAGCGAATCGACTTGGTGTCCGATTTGTCGACGAGTTTGGGGGAAGTGACGAGGGTGGCTTTGGAGGCGACTGCGGTTGCGGTGACGCCAAGGACGACGGCGATGTCGGTGTGGATAGTCATGTCACCGAGAGTGCCTGTTTCATCGAGGTCGTGTTTGAGCCCCTGGTCTGGGCGTGCGTCAGCGTCGTCTGGGTCTTGTTCCAGTGGGGCATCCAGGCCCTCTGATGCATGCTCTGATTCGCTCTCTCCAATCTCCTCCTCGAAACCGTCGAACTCGATGGCCATCTTTTCTGCCTCGCGCCATGCTTCCTCGAGCTCGTCCTCGAGAGTTTGCACCCGGTCCTGGGCGCGCTTGAGCTCCTGCGCCTGTCGCTCGTGTGCCTTGTTGAGTTTCCTCAGTGCTATGCCGAGCGCCGACGCCCAGTGTTGATGTTGGACGATGGCAATTTGGGACTGTTGATCCGCAATCTGGAGGATCGTTGACAAGAGCGAATCACAGGAAGCGATCGCCGTTGCGAGCTGGCCGACAAACGCCATGATGGGGTTCCCGCCCTCGAGCTGTTCGCTTGCGGGACCCGCAGCCGAGAAGGCGGCACATGCGTTGAGGGCGTGCATGAGCATGGTGCGGCGACCGACCTCGAAGCGCCATTTGGCCTGTGCGGCGAGACGGGCTGTTTCGAGGCGGTCTGACTCGTGCACGATGTCTACTTCGAGGGCTTGGAGGGAGAGGAGGCGGACAAAGGATTCGCGGGCGCTGAGACGGATGGCTTTGGAGACGATTTCTTGGAGTTCGGTCGAGGAGAAGGTCCACTGGGCGGCGTCGAGGGGGAGGCCCTTCCATGGGATGGGGTTGGACTCGAACGAGATGGCGGGCGAAGGCGTGAGCGGGGGCGGTGCGACGAAGGTCGTTGGGGTCGCTTTTGGGGGCGTGGATTCAGAGAGTACCTGTACTGCGGCGTCTGCGTACTGGGTTAGTGATTCGACGGGGCTGGGTGGGGACAATTTCGGTCGTCGTGGGCCAATTGGGGCGCGCGACGGACGTGCCCTCGTCGCCGTGTGTTGTTGTTGGTCGTCGACGTCCATGACAGCGAGCGCTGAGAACTGAATTACCCGCTAACCGGTGTCATGCCAGTGTTGACACACTCAAATCTAATCTAATCTCAAAGACGCGGTTTTCGCGGACACTTCCTCCTCCTCGACTTCCGATTTTCACGCGTCCGTTCTTCGATATAAATTCAGCTCGGAAATGTCGGAATACTCATGGACAACATCCCCCTCGACATCCTCCTCGACGTCCTCTTCCACCTCCCTCTCCAAGCCATTCTCGTCCTTCGTCGCGTACGTGCTTTTCCTCGCTCTCGTCTCGTTCTCATTCGTGCTGTAGACATCCAAGAACCTGTATACAGTCACGCACCTCCGCGCGCTCTGGGCCATCCTCTTCCGCACCCACGTCCTCGACCAACACATCCCCTACCCTGACATCGGGCCCCTCGACGACCTCTCTGCCCACGACCTCGAAGCACTCACACACCGTGCCTTCGCACTCCGTCGCACATGGTCGTCTCCCCAACCTGTCCCCCGCAGAAACATCACCTTTGACCCACCCCCAGATCCCGCCGCGCGCGTCATCTTTCTCCAGTTCTTACCCGGTCGATCGAATCGCTACCTCATCTCAGTCCGCATGACATCTCTCCCGAGAGCCTACCTCTTGCAATGTTGGGATGTCGCCCCTGATCATCCACAGTGCGTCGCGGAGCTCGCGCACGCTGACGGCCCGTACGGCGGCGTCGTCCTCAACTCTGACCCGTCCAGCTCAGCCGTTTTAGCCATGCAGTCTGCCATGTACGTCCTCCGTCCACCCCCTTCCCTCGCCTGACTAGCGCACTAGGACCGAGACGTTTTCAATCCGCTTCGACGCTCAAGACCCCGAGTGTGGGTTCGTGACCGAGTCGACTATCGATGGCCTCCGCGAACTCCATCTCCTCTGCGGCTCCACCCTCGTCACTCGTCACACAGACGACGACGGCGGCGCACTCTCCCTCTGGGACCTCTCAGACCTCCGACAGGAAAAACTCCACCTGCTCAACCCATCCCTCGTCCAGGTTAGTAGTTCACACCCGCGTCTCCTCGCTCACGCTCACACGCCCCCCAAAGCCCGACGACCGCATACAAGCCATCCACCTCGCACACGACTACGCCCTTGTCGCACGCACCCAATCCATCGAGATCTACTCCACCGTCCCACGCCCAAGCCTTCTCTCCCCCCACGGAACCCCCACTGCCTACCCGCTCGCCCAGTTCAAGTTCCAATGGCGCACAGACTCAGTCGTCTTGGCCGCGCAACACGTGCCCACGCTCATGTCGCCCTCGCTTCCCCCTCCCATCCACCTCCTCGTCCGCTTCGGGAGCATATACCCATGGCCTGTCAATGTCCTCCATCACTACCGCCTGCTGCCCAACCCGACGTACCACTTGGGGGGACGCAGGAGCGGACATACCTCGACACCGGGTTCATCCACCAGTCCAACGGCGCCGTCGTCGCCCCACTCGCCCTTCGGTCCTTCACAACTGTATCTACGCTCGCCCTCATACCCGGTGACGACAGAGTACAACCTCCCGTACGACCCCCACCCTCACCCGACACACATCATCGGGTCGCCCGTCCGCCTGTTCGGCCAGTCGGCGATGGCGCTCGGACGCTACGGGACCGCGCTGTGGCTAGACAACCACACGGAGGTGTGGTCGGGGCCGAGCGAGCGCGGTCAGCGGTTAGCTGGCAGGCTCGTTCGAACCGAGGATGGCAATGACGAGGGCGGGGGCGGTGAGGGTGTGGGTGAGAGAGGGAATAGGAGCGAGGATGTCCGCGGATCAAGTAGGGGTCGGGATCACGACTCGGATCCGGGCGGAAACGGGACAGAAATTGTCTCGACTACGGGCCCGTCGGCAGACGCAGAACCTACCTCCGCCGTGACATCCGTATCTTCTTCGAGTGGTGCGTCGATGCTATTTGGTGTGCATGACGACGACGTGTGGACGCGCGTTGCGATGGAGGAGGAAGCGGGACGGATCGCGCTCGGACACGTCGATGGTGCAATCACCTTGTTGGAATACTAGACAATATGAACTTGCGTCGGACTACTCATAGACATCATGAATCACTATTTATCCCATGGGTTTCGCATGTTGTCCGTTTGTACACTTCTAATTTAGTTATCATGACCCTCCATCGTAATTTCTGCGTACATATTCACTCGGGTATGTACGCAAAATAGCTTGGTCAATATCAAGTATTTCAGGCCAATCCTTTGCAACACAAGTACATAATTCCAAGAAATCCCCTTCAACTCTTCCGGAACGTCACTTGACCTCCTTCTTCGATCATCTGCAACGTCATACGTGGTTCGTACAAGCCTACAGGTTTATAGTGTACGCCCTCTTGGACGGCCTCTTCTTCCACGCCATGGCTACGTCCATGGTTCACAATGAGCGTTGAATCAAAAGGCGCAACGCAGGAAGAACTCACCGATAGATGACGTGTTGGATGGCATCCTCACGAAACATTTCATCACCAACACATGGATGACAAACCAGACACCGCGTCCATCTCGTAAATGATTCATCCATGCTGGATAGCTCAGCAGCTTGGATGGCGTCCATGTGTTCATCGCTCATTAGCTCCCAGGGTGGTGACTTGGAAGGGGATGTCGATGAATATTCATGGTAAATAGCATGCCGCAGCTGCATATCAGTGCTCAGCCTGGTGGACCACACTTTTCAGCGAATTGAAATACGTACTGCACATCTCCAAGTCATGATACATGAAGAATTACACAAGAGACATTTCAGTCGAGCATTCCGGCGATCAGCGTCTTCGACTGTGGCCGTATTTGGATCCAACCCACATGCATGGACGATGTAGGGTGCCCCCTTTACGAACCTGATATTAAATCGATTCCAAGCAGGCTGGGTGCCTTCCGGTTCCGGGTAAGGAGATGCGGAAACGGAAGAAAGTACTTCGGGATAACATGAGGCAGTATGGCCCCGAATGAACACAGCACAAGCCAGGCGCAGTTTGTTAGTGGGAGCTTCGGGCGATCCCAGAGGCGTTGCGCTGCTTGACGCCACACCCGGATCACCGAAACCAACTTGGGAGGATAGATGGGAAGGGATCTCGACCAACTCGGCGAATTCAGCGTCCATTTTCTTCTTCCACTCTTCAACTAGACCAGGCAACTGTTCAAATGCAGATTCGAATGGCTTCTCACCCATCTCAGTTCCTTCGGGTGCAAGAATGACCTCTTGAAAGGGGGGGAAACGAGCTACATCAGCCGCACGTGGAAGAACCTCGAAGACTGGCGAGTTTGGTGACCGGGACGCCACATAGCTGGCGTATTCAGACGTCAACAAGTCTCGCCGTGCTCGGTAAACAGTCTTCTCCAATCGTTGAGAC
>JBBPMA010000858.1:0-16203 GCA_038090075.1 Xanthoconium purpureum | reverse complement strand
TCGAGGTGTACGTCCCGCCGTATTTGAGCCAGGGGCTCAAGCAGCCCACATTCACGATCGCGGAGACGGATTGGAATCTTGGTGGGCAGTATCAGATCCAGGTGACGCTCTTCCAAGGGGGTACGGGCACGATGCGGGTGTCTCTCGTCGCGGGTGGGTCTTGGCGCTCCGCTGTGGTGTTCGAGGACGCATACTGACAATGGGCCAATGACAGCTTCGTCGAGCACACACGGTAATGTCATGAGTGGCGGGCGCATCATCTTCCCCGCGTTCTCCTGCTCCGGGACGACGTGTACCATTACGGCGCCGCCCAATGCAAACATTTGTCCGCCGGGCTGGCACCAGCTGTTCGTACTCGATGGTCCGACACCGTCGCACTCGGCGTGGGTCCGCATTGGGGGCGATCCGGCGAGGCTTGGGAATTGGCCAAATCATCCTGATTTTACGGTGCCTGGTGTGTAGATGGGCAAGCCCGATGCGAGAAGGAGGGGGGAGAAGGGAAGAAGAAGTAAGGAGACGGCATCCTTTTTTTTTGGGTTTCAAAGAGTATGAAATTGGATTACGAAGTTCTTGTTTACGGAGGGAAAGGGTTACCAGTTACCAGAAGGTGGAAGATGAATACCAGGGTTGTGTGAGAGTTCTTTTAGTGCGACGATTACGTGCCACCCTATCAGCACGAGAAGGCGCCTGTGCTAATCGCCTCGAATAGTTTGCTTCAAAGGCAGTGTCCTGAAGTGATTCGTTTCCACTCCCGCCTTGAGCGGGAACGAGATGCCATTCACCTAACGCCACCATTCAAAGTGTCCGTTGACTCCTGAGCGACCAAGTTCGATCATTGCGGATGCGGCAAGCCCGCCCGTGCCTTGTTCAGCACAGGAAACGAACTTCTCGATCGGACTTCTCTCAGAACGGTAAATGGTCCTGCCTAGTTGAAGTTGATCGGAATCAGCAAAACCCCTAAACTGTTACCCCAAAAGGACATCCACTGCACAACATGCTCACACAATGGCTGCATCAATGCTTAGCATGGACCTAAATGTTTATCTAAATGTGAATCACAAAAATAAAATAGAGTTTACCAGTTTTCGGCGAGAAATTTTGAAGTTTGTCTGGAGGTCTAGATGTGCAAACATATTTGGTGGCTTTGAACATTAATTAGTCTTGTGACCAGTCCGTCTAAAAGAGGTAAGCCGAATGGAAAACCGTCTTTTTCCATTCGGCTTACCTCTTTTAGACAGGCTGGTCACCAGACTACATGGCCTAAACAAACTTAGTATCTAAGTGAGGTTTGTACTGGATTAAACGCTTCAAGTTTGGACAAACAAAGAGATCATAGCTCAAACTTGAAATTTAGATCACAGACCTAAAGTCAATCTCAAGTTTGGGTTGTGCTCTTTTTGTTCATCCAAAGTTGAAATGCTTACCCCCGTACTACAAACGTCGCCTTGGTATGAAGTTTGTTCCCACGTTTAAGCTATGTTTGCGTGCGGACGTCTGGACCTCCGAAAATGAACTTCAAGTTTTCTCGCCGAAAAGATGGTAAATTCTATTCTATTTTTGTGATTCACATTTAGATAAACATTTAGGTCCGTGCCAAATATTGATGCAGCCGTTGTGTCAACGTCGGACGGTTATACCTATGGGCATCTAGCTCCTGTCCCTGCACCGCCACAATGTAAAACCGGGAAGCCGGAGGGTTGAAAATTTAGGCAACACCAAACTTCTCGGAGAAGGCGATTGTATGCAAAACTTGAAACAAGGAAGCACGTGCGTACACGCAAACTCCTCTCGGGTTCGGTAAAAACGTAGGGAGTCGGCGACCAATGCTGTGCAACGTCCCACGTATTCAGCCTTCTCGAGCCCCAACCTCAGAGGAGACATGCCACCACCAAGAGGAAGAGATAACGATCCAGCATGTCTAGCACGTCACCATAGTTTTCGGACAAGTGGCGGAGAAATTTTTATTATCAGCTTTACGATTCAGTGGGCCGAGGACAAACAGATTGGACAAATTTTGCTTACAGACCCAATGCCCTATTGGTGGAGGAATTCCCCAACAGTCAAGCTAGGCGGTAGGCTATGATTGACTTTCTCTTCCCAGCACACGCAGTCTTAGATTAACAGCGATCGACCCGGCTCAGGGTCGTTCGCAATTGTGTCCGACGCGCTTCAAGTCGTTCTCTCTCCCCCACGGCTCCCCGATAGATTCCAGTTCGCCTCCTCGGACGCTGCACAAAGTGATTAGAATATGGTGTACGTTGCGTCCCTCATCAATGATCATCTGGTTTCACCCTAGCCACTTGGATACGTGCCAGCCACGACGGCACATGAACCCCGATTTTCCACGAGGACTGGGAGTCTTTTGGCTGCTTAATCGTCTCGAACCAGTTAATCCTGCCCACTTAATGCCCGCCTCGAATATCGCGGGCATCCTGTAGTACCTGACCGAAACATCACCACCTGATGCTGGCCTATCTTGAGCTGTTCGGCCCCCTCGGATTCTCAACAGAGCGGTCGTTCAGATTTTTCGAGATTCGGTGGCTGGATTCAAACCGACCTGCGTATACACTATAAAATGAGAGTCTGGACGGCGTGAGTGAGTCAACATGGCCGTTTTTTATCTTTTGACGCTTCTGTCACCCCTGATAGCTCGCGCAGCGAGCATCGAGCGAACGAGCACCTTATCCCCTGTGACAAGGGGTCTTCCAGGAACATGGGAGCATGTCGCTTGCTACGTGGACGACGCCAACTGGCGCCCACTCGGAAACGAATACGATGACCCCGCGATGACCGTCCAGAGCTGCATCGCTCACTGTAATGCCAGCGGTTTTACACTCGCAGCTATCGGGCACAGTGTACAATGCTGTGAGTGGCGTCCCGATCGTTTATCGTTCGTCTTTGCAATAAGCTCAAGTGTTGTCCTTTCTTTTCAGTCTGCAGTGATGACCTGGTGAATGGTGCTGTTCAGGTTCCCGAAAGCGAATGTAACATGGCTTGTGGGGGGAGTGCCACGTAAGTACGGACCAGTAGTCTATGTCGTCGCTAACGAGGCGTACTAGGGACGCATGCGGTGGACCAAACCGCCTCTCGGTGTATACTTCGACGAGCAAAGTCACTACCAGGGCGCTCGCTGCTACCATTCAGAAGACAGGTCTCCCTGGGTCATACGAATACAAAGGATGTATCGCGTAGGTGGACATCCTTTTCTGAGAGCGACTATATTCTGAGATATGTCCACTAAACAGCGAGCCAGGGAAAGGAATGAGGGTGTTCCCATACCAGTTAGACTGGCCGACGAACAATACGGTCGACGCTTGTCTGACTCAGTGCTCTGCGTTCGGCTACCCGGCCGCTGGATTGGAGAACGGGATACAATGTTGTACGTTTTCATTTACTTGTTGAACCTTGTGTACATGTGGTAACGTTCGAGATACTTAGTCTGCGGTGACATTGCCGATGTCACGAGCAACGGCGGAACATTCGTTCCCGATTCCGAGTGTAACGTGGCTTGCTCCGGGGATCCCGTTCATCTGTGCGGCGCCGCAAACAGGTTGGCGACGTACTACTGGACCGGAACCCCGCTGAACGTCTGGAACACGCCTGGGAACACCGGGCATTACGAGGCAAGTCAGAAACGAGAGCATCTCTCAAGTAGATAGCTGATCTTCACGGCCACTAGTTCTTGATTGGTGGCCTCGTGGTCCCCCTGATTGCGACCGTGGGTGTCAACAACAAGGTCACCTTCATAGAGAAACACGGCACCTCCGAATTTCTCAACTCGACCGGCGCGTATGAGCTGGATATCAGCTTGGTAGACAACCACATGTTGGCATGGCGCGAGATGCACGTCAAGACTGACGTATTTTGTTCTGGGAGTATTATCCTCCCGGATAAGGGCGCGCGACAGCTTAATGTCGGTGGCTGGTCACGCCAGTCGACATTTGGGGTTAGGTTGTACTATCCGGATGGAAAGCCGGGAGTGAATGGGACGCATGATTGGGAGGAAAACGTCAATGAACTCTCGCTGCAGGTATGTACAACCCTTCGACACGATAACTCCATTCCATTGAACGTCTGCATGGCCTGACAGCGCGGAAGGTGGTACCCGACGGCGATGATGATGTCGAATGGCAGTATCCTCGTCGTGGGTGGGAAGGATAGCGGTCCTGAGCCCAGTCTAGAGATTCTCCCCAAGCCTCCAGGTGGTGATACTGTCATCACCCTCGACTTCTTGCAACGAACGAAGCAAAACAGCTTGTACCCATTCTTGCTGGTGCTCCCGAGCGGGCGCATCTTCATTGGTGAGGACACACGACGTCAAATCTGCATATCTACTGACGCAATGCGTTTTCAGGTTACTACAACGAGGCCCGTATATTAGATCCGGTGACGTTCGACACGATCATACAGCTCCCTAATATGCCGGGCGCGGTGAACAACTTCCTTGCGGGTCGTAACTATCCGATGGAAGGCACTGCGGTGCTCCTCCCACAACATGCGCCATACACGGATCCGATCGAGGTTTTGATTTGTGGTGGCTCGACGCTGGAGGGTGCTGCACTGGACAACTGTATTTCGATCGCACCCGAGGTCAAGAATCCAACGTGGACGCTGGAGCGCATGGTGCGTGTATGGTGGTACAGACGAGCGAATTTGGCTGACACTACCTATAGCCATCAAGAAGAGTCATGCCTTGCATGGTCACCCTTCCGGATGGGTAAGCCAGCGTTGTGTTCAAGCCACACCGGGCTAACGAAACTGCTGCAGGACATATATGGTATTGAATGGCGCCCAACAAGGCCTCGCCGGCTTTAGAGAGGCGAGCGACCCCAACCTCAATGCGCTCCTCTATGACCCAACTAAACCCATCGGCCAACGCATCTCGATCCTCGGCAACACGATCGTCCCACGGCTCTATCACTCCGAGGCGACACTCCTCCCAGACGGCCGCGTGTTGGTGTCGGGCTCGGACCCCCAGACGTACTACCCCAACGGATCGTACATCTATCCCGAGGAATTCCGGATCGAGGTGTACGTCCCGCCGTATTTGAGCCAGGGGCTCAAACAGCCCACATTTACGATCGCGGAGACGGATTGGAATCTCGGTGGGCAGTATCAGATCCAGGTGACGCTCTTCCAAGGGACTACGAGCACGATGCGGGTGTCTCTCGTCGCGGGTGGGTTGCCGCACACTGCATTTTATGAGCATCCGAGATACTCACAACTCGGGCGTAGCTTCGTCGAGCACACACGGCAACGTCATGAGCGGCGGGCGCATCATCTTCCCCGCGTTCTCCTGCTCCGGGACGACGTGTACCATTACAGCCCCACCCAATGCGAACGTTTGTCCGCCGGGCTGGCACCAGCTGTTCGTGCTCGATGGACCGATACCTTCGCACTCGGCGTGGGTCCGCATCGGGGGTGATCCGGCGAAGCTTGGGAATTGGCCGGATCATCCTGATTTTACATTGCCTGGGGTGTAGACAGCAAGCCTGATGCGAAAAGGGGAGAGGGGCAGGGGTGGAAGAAAGGAGACGGCCTCCTTTTCGAAGAGCACGAAGTTGGTTTGCGTGGTTCTCTTTTATGGGCAGGAAATTTACGGGATGCTAGAATATGAGCTGCTAGATGTATTGTGGGCGAGTGGAACTTATAATAAGAGCTTCGAGTGCGACGGTTATAATCTCACCAACTCGAGAAGCTTCTCGTGCTAATCACCGTGAATGGTTTTACCCCAAGAGCAGTGCCATGAAGTGATTCTTCATTTCAAGGACATTCACTTAACGCCACCATTATAATGTCCGTTGACTCCTAAGTGACGAAATTCGGTCATCGCGGATCCGGTAAGCTCGCCCGTTCCCGTTCGAACCAGGAAACGAAATCCATGATCGGATCTGACGGGCTCTCGGATAATAAAGTCGTTCGTCCAACCCTGGTCGGAGTCGAACCGGATACGACATGCCACCTGATCCACCTGCGGCACCTGCAAGGCTAGTTCGGGAATGGTTATCAAGTTTACCGAATGCGCATCGTCGAGCAGGTACGGCTCGCTGCTTCGGTCAGATGATACCTAAGTACTTATCAGGGGTTCTGAATCATCCGAATTGAAGTCGATACAAGGAAAGTTGGCTGACTAGTTTTGACGATCCGACTGATGATGTCACCACTAGGCTTTAATCTTGCGCGCAGCGCATTTTGAGTGTTAAATCCCAGACTCTCCGGAAATCATCCTCGTCAGTCCAAGGCTGGACGAACGGGATGTCCGGGCCGGAGCTGGAGCTGGCTGCCAAGGTGTCGCGGGCGCTTGCACAGCTTTTGCTTTCGACGATCGAAGGTATCTTATTCATAAGCACACGCATGTATGGACATTCCGGGTGGTTAGCCTGTCGATGGTCGATTCCAAGATACATACTGACGAGTCACGACATTGCCAGCAACCAATCTGCCAGGCCCAAACTTGTTTTCGATAGATCTGCGCGGTCAGTGGATCTGATATTGAACATTCAGCATTGAAACTTACCTTGTCTTCTTTCAGAAGTCCAGCTACAGTGTTCTTGGAGGGATTGAGTGAGGAAAGTTATCAAAAACTTAAATGGTCCTCGTTGGCGTACGTCATTTATTGTTCATTATTTTATCTCACAATATAGCCTTAACGCCTCACTCAGGGCGGGCGGTTCTGTGCACGCATCCCCTGACAGAACCAGGTATGCGTATTGCAGGTATATATGTTGAGTCGAACTGCACTCGCGCGCAGTGCTAAGAAAGATTGCCCACAGTGACACAAGCCTTCCAGATGTTCTCCGCAGAGAAATCTATTCATTTGTATTCAGCAAACTCCCCTTACGGCTCATCAATTTACGAGAGAGGAAGCTCAAAGAGAGATCTGCAGTCGCCGAGTATCTTACCTCGCCTGAAAAGCTCAGAGACGGTGCACAGAAGATCAAAAGAAGGGAGTGCGAAGCTTTCGGGGGCCAACCCACCATGACGCCCGTCCAACGGGATCAGCTGCGAGACGCAGTTATTGCGAAATGGGTCGGAGATGTGACGAAATTCGCAAGTCTCTCACGTACATGGGAACGGGGGGAGCTTACCTACGAAGACTTTTGGGGTCAGAATGACCTCTCAGGCTCTCACCTGTATCTGCAGAACAGCCATGACAGCGATCGTCAACGGAGTTTCCGGAAGTTACAAAACTTTTGCGACACTGCTGAGGAATATGGGACAGAATTTGCTTGGGCAGACAATGTCTGCATTGATAAATCCAGCAGCGCCGAGTTGGACGAATCGATTCGGTCGATGTTTTCGTGGTACCGTAATGCAGCGATTTGCATTGTGTATCTCGCCCAAACGAATGACCTCCGAGACCTCGTTCACGACAGATGGTTCACACGCGGATGGACTTTGCAGGAACTTCTCGCTCCGCGGCGCCTCAAGTTTTATAGCAAACATTGGCATCGCCTCACCGAATTTCTCAATGACAAGATATCTGTAGAGGATGTAGGGAAGCTCAACGACCAGTGCCTCTCCTGTCAGCTTGACCTGCTTAGTGGCGCCATTCTTAGAGCGACAGGTATAGCGATGCAGGATGTCCGTGACTTCCTTCCTGGTATTCGCCGTCCAGCCTTGCCAGAACGGATGAAGTGGATTGCCCGAAGAATTACCACAAGGGAGGAGGACGAATCATATTCTATGATGGGAATATTCAATGTTAGCATCTCCATTGCTTACGGAGAGGGTCGGGAACGTGCCTTCTTCAGGTTGTTCCAGGCAATTCTTCAAGTTGAATATGAACGAGATTGGTTCTTATGGGCCGGCCAGCCAGTTTCACCGTCTATTCATCCCTCACGCATGATCCCTTCTTCCCCAAAGTGTTACTTGAATCGAAATGTAGATTTTGGACGACACACGCTAGAGGGGAGGATGGTTAGCGCGCTGGAGAACGAGCCTCTCGACCTAACAAACGTTGGATTGCCGATGAAGATTTTATTTGTCCCTGCACATGTCCGCGAGCCAGGAAAACACTCTCAACACCCCAATTACACACCTCCGCATGCCCTCATTACATGCGCTTTATCCAGCAGGACAATCGAGATACGAGGGATCCGTCGCAATGAGGACGATGGGTCATGTGTCCATGAGGAATTTGCACTCGGAGTCCTGAATGTCAAGCCCGAAGAAGAGGGTGTTCCCAGCCCGGATCGCCTCTACGCCATCCTGTTACGAAGGGTCGTCATCGAGGAATCTCAGTCTTACACGTATGGGAAATGGAAAAAGTGTGACACGGACGAAATCATCACGTTCGAGTGCAACGACAAATCCAAGGTATCAAAGGGCGAGGTGGAGTGGTCTGTGGACCGGGGGGTGTCGACTGAAAGAAGAGAGGGTTGGGTTCGGACGGAGAAGATGAGTTTCCGAATGATGGTGTTGTGATGCATCATCATGCACTGTATGTGGCATTCAATATTAAGTAAGTCGGTTGATTCCCAGAACTCCATACTTACTGGTCCCTTACATTGTTAGGATTGCAACACAATGTCACACGAAGTTCAAGTTGGAGCGAAAGATTCAATGAGTAATAGGAAGGGGGGGGAACCCTCGGGCCATAGCTGATCTCTGGTTAAGACAAAAGTTCACACGGGATTTGAGTTAGATATTTTGTGTTCCCACGCGTGTAGCGAAGACAGCTGGCATCCACTGCCAGTTCCTCCAGACTACGAGACGACAATCATTCCACCGCGTCGTCAGCAGCGCCTTATCCATTTCAAAGTGAATTCTTTGACCATCGCGCGGCGAACTCGGCTGGTATTCTACTTGCGGCAAATCTACCCTCCCGGCCTTCGCGCTATTCTGTCGCCTCACGACACATGATCCTTTCCGCTGGATGCCGGCTTTGCATGAAATATGTGCAGATACCCGATGTTAAGTGACACCCATCCTGCAGTAACATGATTTCATGCTGTGACACAGCTGGACTGTGGTCCCCATCACAATCTTTGACTCGTCCAAACTGTGCGATGGCTAGGCAAGTTGACATCTTCTGTAAAATGCGCGACAAGGACGGTAACTAACGTCACACCCTCCAGGCTGCTCTACATGATGACAAGCCAATGCGTAAATATCGGACCGGATGGACCCAGAAGCTGTTTCGAGATTCATGCTCTTAGGCACCAGGAGAGAAGTTGTGGGTAAAATCGACGATGGGTCTGAGAGTCAGGGCGTGATGTGCAATTGAGACGTGCGGTGGGATGACAAGTCGGATCCGCTGCATGAGAACGGTGAGACTAAATGAAGTGTTGTGGTATCTTTGTACGGTCTAGGCCAGCGGATCTGCCTGGTACGGTAACGAACGCTCTGCTATGGTGCATAGAGCTGAATCTCTTGCTGGGCATTGGCCCTTGACCCTAATTGCGGGATCGTGTATGTGCCAGTATTTGGACTTGCGATCCAGGCAACTGACGTTTACGGCCCTAACGGAGACGGGTCGGGCGCTCAGCGAACAATCGACGTGCTGACATGCACATTTCTCCCGGTGGGTTCCCGTCCAAAACTTTGTGCCAGTCTGAGACTCATCATTTTCTCATTCGGGGTTCACGGCATCGTCAAACACGTTACGTGGATGTCCTGACGCCCGTCGTAACTCAGCTACGTGAGATCAGGTTGGGCTTCGAAAGATCAGAACGACTGTCTTCTGATCGCAAACTTCTGATTCGGAGAGGAGGATTGTGGACGATCGATCCGACGGTACGTGGAAATTGGCCGGATTATCCCGATCTTACGTTGCCTGGAATTCGAGTTGCGGAGGTAGGTGGGCCTTGATGTGGGCTCATGGCGTGCAGCGGACACTCGGAGTAGTATTTCTTGTCATGGATTTGTTTGTCGCTCCATCACTGCAAGGTTCACATGCCAGGTCCGTAAGGTACGGCTCGCCTGGTCAGCACATGGTAACACATCCATTGTCTCCAGAGTCGTTCGCGTGTCCGAGGGTTGATATCGATATCGGTAACCAGCCCCCTGTTTCACTTCCTACAGAATTGCGAAACAATTAAATAATACCAGGTCCCCATACCCCACATATTCATTATGCAACGTTTTTTCTTTCTGGCTTTATTACGTCCGACTTGACTCGGAGAATTGGATGTAGACGCCAAGGTCTGGTCAGCCCGCGTGTGTTTGTTCTCGCTGGTTATACATAATGTGATTAGTCCAGATATAGATCTCATGACGGAATGGATTATTTCGTCTCTCCGGCGGTGACCTGGCATCACCGACAGGAATTTATCATCATCACGAGTTTAGGCTCTCATTCTTCCCCCTTCATATTAGCGGTCCAGTAAGTTGTTTTCTTCAAACTTCAATTATGCCAAATATGGATTAGTGCAGGCACTATTTTTGGGCCTTCCTGGGAAGAGTGTTGATCCAGTGCTCTGCCGAAAACCCGTCTGGCAAGTTCTCGGTGACCATGCGGTCTCACGGAATCCCGATTTAGCCAGGTCCTTGTTCGAACTGTTTCTAGACCATTGTCGAGTCATGTAAGGTACCATCTCGCTGTGCCAAGCGGCATTCTTGGTTTTTATCCTGGGTCATAGATGCCTCGTCGAGGTGTTTAATATCCGTTGCTTTTCGGTCCCAGGTGTCTTTTTTCGGCTCACGAGACCGTGACATGGGTACCTTGGCATATCGCCTCAGTTCCTTGACCCCCTTGAACCAGGTGCGTGACTGCCCCTTTTCACGGGATAATTTTACCAAATTTTGCGCACTCAGACACTTGCCTCCAGACTTCTCTGTTCACCAGGCTTCCCGTCCAGAAGGAGCTTGATTTTTTTTCAAGAATTCATGTTGCATTGTCACGATGACCAGGTGGAAGCTGGCGCTCATGCAATCTATAAAATGCCTCTTCAGAACGAAGGGAATTGCAGGATAGCGGTTTTAACATGGCTGCTTTCCGGCTTCTTGCACTCCTTTCAGCCTTAACACTTCATGTGAGGTCTTCTCTGTCATTCTACCCCGCATTTTTCATAATTACCCTTAGACATATGCGTTCTCACCGCCCTCGCGTTCCCGCTGGCACGTCCATCGTCGTGCTCTCCCAGGAAACTTCACGGCTTATGGGTGTTGGACGTAAGTAACCCTGTGCTTCTAATGAATATAACTCACCATATTTTTGGTAGCGATAATGTTGGCAGCCGTACGCTCTCGGCTGCTTCGTACGCCAATTCAACCGGTATGACCGTCGAGTCATGCATCAACTTCTGCTCGACAGGGTCCAACTCATACATCTACGCTGGCGTTGAATACGCGGACGAATGCTGTGAGTCCACCTCCGTCTTCAATTCCTGTGTTGTTTACTTGTGTGGCAGACTGTGGTAATTCATTTACGCCCGGCGCTACGAACGTAAGTTTGTCGGAGTGCAGCACGCCTTGCAGCGGTGATTCTTCGGAATTTTGTGGCGGAGCTAATCGATTAAATGTCTATTGGAGTGGTGCCCAGCCTCCCGCATCTCCCGTGACTGTGCAAAATGTCGGTAACTGGACTTTCCTCGGATGTTACAAGTGAGTTTTGGTTGTGTCAGTAGGCATTTATGTTGATCATCTTCTTGCAGTGATTCGGTTGCTAATCGGGCCTTGTCGTATGGCGCTGCCGTCACGGGCAGCGTGACGGTCGAGAGCTGTACCGCCGCCTGTCACAGTGCAGGCTACCCATTGGCAGGAGTGGAATACGCCGATCAGTGCTGTCCGTATCATTTCTCTTCGCTTCTAGCCCATCCGATTGCTTATCTAGAGACGCACGTCAGTTTGTGGATCTTCTCTTGGCTACGGGTCCGTAAAAACACCCGTTACGGATTGTAGCATGACATGTGCCGGAAATGCTACGGAATTCTGTGGAGGCCCAAACCGTCTTGACGTGTACAACTACACGCAGCCGTTAGGGACCGGAGGAGGAGGTACCACAGGTGGTGGTGGTGGTGGTGGTGGTACAACGGGTGGTGGTGGCGTACCCTCTCCTGTGACAACTGGACTCCCAGGAACATGGACGTACGCCGCATGCTATGTGGACAACGCCAACGGACGAGTCCTCGGAAATGAATACGACAGTAGCTCAACGACGGTCGAGAGCTGTATCGCACACTGCAGTTCGAGCAATTTCACACTCGCAGGGATCGAATATAGCACGCAATGTTGTGAGTGACGTCACATACCGGATGCCTCCGTTTCATCAAGTTATTGGGCGCTGATGTGGCGGCTTTAATTCCTCAGTCTGTGGAGATTACTTGGTAAACGGCGCCGTACAGGCACCCGGCAGTGATTGTAATATGGCTTGCGGTGGGAACTCGTCGTAAGTTTTGGACGTTGCTTTGTGCCAAGTACTGCTGAGCATTAACGGCATGTAGGGAGGCATGTGGTGGCCCTAATCGGCTTTCGATGTATACTTCGACGGGCAACGTTACTGTGTACCCTGTTCCCACCATTCAGAATACGAGCCTTCCTGGATCATGGTCGTACAAGGGATGCGTCACGTAAGTGGTTTAGCCTATCAGAATGTCTATACCCTGAAATGCGGGCCTCATCAACTAGGGAACCAGGAAATGGCATGAGAGTGTTCCCATACGAACTGGACTGGACGACGAACAACACCGTTGACGCTTGCCTTAACCAGTGTGCCGCATTCGGATACCCCGTTGCCGGGTTGGAATATGGTGAACAATGTTGTGAGTTTGTACCTTTCTTCTCGTGTTCGCATGTGGTGACTTGGAGATAGTCTGCGGTGACGTCAGCGATATCGCGGCCAACGGGGGGACATTCGTCGCCGATTCCGAGTGTAACCAGGCTTGTTCCGGGGATCCTACTCATTTGTGCGGCGCCGGAAACCGGCTGTCGACCTACTACTGGACCGGAACACCACTGTACGTCTGGAACACACCTGGGAATACCGGATATTACGAGGCAAGTGTAAAACAAGTGTATCCTCCGAGTTGATAGCTGACACCGATAACCATCAGTTCTTGATTGGGGGTCTCGTCGTGCCCTTAATCGCGACCGTAGGTATCAACAACAAAGTCACATTCCTAGAAAAATCGGGTACGTCCGAGTTCGCCAACTCGACTGGTGCATATGAGTTGGATATCAGCTTGGTGGACAACTACCAGTTGGCGTGGCGCGAGATGCATGTCAAAACGGACGTGTTCTGTTCGGGGAGTATCGTCCTCCCAGACAAAGGTGCTAGGCAGATCAACGTTGGTGGCTGGTCGCTCGATTCGACGTTTGGGATCAGGTTGTATTGGCCAGATGGAAGTCCGGGGGTAAATGGGACACATGATTGGCAGGAAAATGTCAATGAGCTCACGCTTCAGGTATGTATAGCACACCAACTCGGCAACCCAATCCCGTTGGACGTTTACATTACTTGACAGCGTGGGCGGTGGTACCCGACGTCGATGATGATGCCGAATGGTAGTATTCTTATAGTGGGCGGGGAGAGCGGCAGCAATGGTCCTCCCCAACCCAGTCTCGAGATTCTCCCGAAACCCCCTGGCGGTGATACAACCATCACCCTCGACTACTTGCAACGGACGGATCCAAACAACCTGTACCCATTCTTGATGGTGCTCCCAAGTGGGCGCTTCTTCATTGGTGAGTAAATGCAGTGCTGAATCCGCACGTCTGCAGATCTGCTGACCATGCGTTCATTTCAGGTTACTACAACGAAGCCCGTATATTAGACCCGGTGACGTTCGCCACGATCACACAGCTCCCCAACATGCCAGGTGCGGTAAACAACTTCCTTGGTGGCCGAAATTACCCTTTGGAAGGCACTGCGGTACTTCTCCCGCAACACGCGCCGTACACGGACCCCATCGAGGTTCTGATTTGCGGTGGTTCGACGCCGGGAGCTGGGATTGCGCTGGACAACTGTATTTCGATTGCACCTGAAGTCAAGAATCCAACCTGGACGCTGGAGCGCATGGTATGTCTATGCGTTGATACATGCAAGTGGGGTTTTCTGACTCAGTGGGTGACCTGGCATAGCCTTCAAAGAGAGTCATGTCATGCATGGCCACGCTTCCGGACGGGTAAGCCAATACTGACCTCAAAGTACATCAGGCTAACGAAATCGCTGCAGAACGTACATGATCATGAACGGTGCACATCAAGGCTTTGCCGGCTTTGGACTGGCAACCGACCCGAACTTCAGCGCTCTCCTCTACGACCCATCCAAGCCCATCGGCCAACGCATCTCGATCCTCAATAACACGATTGTCGCACGGCTCTATCACTCCGAGGCGACACTCCTCCCGGACGGCCGTGTGCTTGTTTCGGGCTCAGACCCTCAGACGTACTACCCGAACGGATCCTACGTCTATCCAGAGGAGCTCCGTGTCGAGGTGTACATTCCGCCGTACTTGAACCAGGGGTTCACCCAACCCTCGTTTACGATCACCGAGACGGATTGGAATCTCGGGGGACAGTATAACATCGTAGTAACGCTTCACCAGGGAACTACGAGCACGATGCGGGTCTCTCTCGTCGCGGGTGGGTCTCGCACTACTTATTTAGCTGCGTCTAAGAATGGATACTGACGATTCCGATCACTGATGCAGCGTCCTCGAGTACACATGGCAACGTCATGAGTGGTGGGCGTATCATCTTCCCCCAGTTTTCTTGCTCTGGGACGACGTGTACCATCACGGCACCGCCGAATGCGTACGTCTGCCCGCCAGGTTGGCATCAACTGTTCGTACTTGATGGACCGACGCCATCACATTCGGCGTGGGTCCGGATTGGAGGCGATCCAGCTCAGCTGGGAAACTGGCCCAACTTCCCTGATTTCACGTTGCCCGGGGTTTGAAGAACAAGAACAAGAACTTTGGTTTGTGTAGACTCGGACGTTTTGGGTTTTGGTATTCGTATGGTACAGATGTTCCCTGGGTGTAGAAATCGTCTAGTATTCTCTTTTCTGGGATCGGCTGTGATATTATTTCTATTTACTGTATGGACTTCTTTTTGGGATCGCTGTGTTTATCTGAGATATGATGGTTTTACCTTTGTTCGTTGACGCAACAATTGATCATGGAGTGGCAGTCTGATTACTCGGGGATGCACACAGGGTGTGATCTTGTTGATCACCGTCTGAAGTTTGCCGGAAGCCCCTGCATAGCAAGCAGGCTCGGGGCTGCAGTGCAAGTAGTGATCTCTGCTGTGCGCCTCTTTTGTGCAAACAGAGCTTCCTTCATTTGCACTCAAAATGATACCTTCCCTCAAGGTTGACGATGGATTAATTAGTTATGCGAAGAAACGTAAGGCTACAAAACAAATTGACACGATGGCACTTCGCCTCTGCACAGACCGAATGTGTATGGCGCGCCGACAAGCGCGCTGGGATGCAGAATTATGTAGTAGCTACTGCGCATGGATACCTGGTAGTATGAGGGTCCGATTGTAGCAAAATTCAGCGCGCTACTTTTTCGGTGCAGCGCACTACTTTTTCGTAGGGGGGCACGCTATTTTTCTCATCGGGTGGGCGCGCTACTTTTCTCATCGGGCGGTCATCGTTATCAGTCTCATTGGGCATACTGTTCTCGACTTGTGATGGACAAAAGGGCAGAATTGAAACAAGGATGACAAGGAGTAATACTGAGTCGAGTCATCTTCGCTCTCCGCGTCCATGATGACTATCTTACCCGATACGAAGACGAGGGCAGTGGTCTTGAGTTCACAAACACGAGCGTTGTAATTGCCATTTATCAAATATAGTGGTACTGAACGTTTGGAAGTTTGGTACCCGTACCCGTACCCGCGGCGGGTATACCCGTGGGGTACGAGCAGGGAGGGAGGGCCAAGGTGAGGGCTACCACAAGCAACGGCACAACGCGCACGATGGTGTGCGTTGTACCGTTGCTTCTGTGCCCTCTCAGGGCAGGGATGGGGTGCATGAGGGCGTCGTCGTCGTTGTGTATGGAGGAGGGCGAAGACGATGGCGTGCGAGGGCGTCGTTGATGGCGTCGTGATGTCGGCGTCGTCGTCGCGGTCGTCGCCTGAGGTGTGTGAGGACGAGGCGTAGGCGTCGTCGTCGCGTCGTTGTCGCGTTGTCGGGGAGCGTCGCCGGTCGTCGCCTGAGGTGGTCGTCGTCGTCGCGTCGTCTGGGCGGCAAGGCGTGGGCGTCGTCGTCGTCGTCGTCGGGACGGGGGAGATGGAGGGAGGGAGACGGTC
>JBBPMA010000857.1:0-16227 GCA_038090075.1 Xanthoconium purpureum | reverse complement strand
CCAGACCCTCACTGCCAAGGTCCAAATGAACAACACTAAGGAAATCACGGCCTGTTTTGCAGCCAAATTGAATTTCCAACTCTCCACCATGATCCTCTCCATGGAGAGACCACTTGCCTCTGTCCAAGCCTGGATCAAAAAGGCTTGGGATTTTCATATCCAGAAAATGTGTATCATTATCCTTAGAAAAGAACATGATCCAGGTCATTCCTCATTCTCCACACACTCAACCCAAGACCCTAATGCTATGAATGTGGATTTCATTCACTTGAAAAGACTCACCCCTCCTGAACATTCTCAATGCATTAGAGAGGGTCTCTGCTTTAAATGTCAAAAAAAGAGGCACAATGCAGACCATTGCAACATCAATGGAGGATTTTCCCAAAACCAGTCTTGAACAACCAACAATCATTCCCAGCAGGTTCACACCACAGACACCTCCACCCCTACCACTGCCACCATCACTCCCATCACCTCCATGGACACTTTTGTCCAGACTTTAAAAATCCAAGGAAGGTGTTACAATCCTCTTTCTTATCCATACTTTCTTTCTCATCTGCATTACACATCAGGTGTACTCCTCCTTTGCTCCTTATTACAAATGGGAAGATGACTACCTACTTACCTTTGACATCCATGCTTCTCCAGTATTTCTTTTTCTTTGACATCCATGCTTTTCCAATATTTCTTTTTCTTTGATATCTCTTTCTTCTGCAGAACTGTCTTCTCCTCTGACTGTTTCTCTCACAACAGTCACATGTTCCTATCCTTCCTTAAAGTTTTATGATATTCCTATTAGGTAATCCATAGTACTTAAATACCTGTTCAGCCTGTACCATTTCCTCATTCTTGTTCTATATAAATACAGCATCAGTCTTGCAATCCACAACCTGTCTGTTTGTGACCTTGTTCCCTGTTCCCTTGTTCCTTTAACCTGAGACTTCTTTGAGGACATTGTGTCTCTTCATGAGTACCTCCCTCAGAGCAAGTAAACCCTTGACCTTGATGCAAGTCTGTTGACTCACATAACAGAAGGAGTAGAGAAGAAATCCTTCAAACCCTGAAGCTCTGTTATGAAGAGCCAAGGAAAGATATAGCCATTACTACCACTTTCAACACCATTTTCTCTGACAAGAATTTTTGAATCAGAAAGTTCCCTTGATATTTTCTTTCCATGACTTAGCCCATGTACTAGTAGCCTTGCCCAATGAACAAACTATTCATATTCCTATCAAGTTGGCTACTGGAACCCAAATTGTTAAAATCACAGCAATTATTGACTGTGGTGCAACTGGGAACTTCATTGACATAGGCCTTCTGACTAAGGTGAACTTTCCTCTAAAATGCCTTCCAAAACCCATCCTTGCCTACAATGTAAATGGAACTACCAACACCAAAGGTACCATTTGAGGGAAAGCTCATACTAACATACTATTCCCCAGTTCAAAGAAACCATCAATCTGATCATCCTTAGTATTGGATGTTGACAAGTCATTCTGGAAATGTCCCAGCTGTGCAAATGGAACTCCAGGATTGACTGGGTTACCAGCACAGTCTTTGTTTCCAGATTTTCTTGTTTTCCCAAAATAAATTACATTCCCCAATGATATTTCCTATGATGGCTTGGTCTCAACACTGACCAAAAGATTTCTGGCCAACTAAATAAGCAAGAAGCTTGGCTAAAAGAAGAGATCATCAAACAAACCACCATCTCAATGCAAATTGCCCAGGAGAATCAGATTGGAGAACCAACCATACCAAATTGGTGTAAAAACTTTGTTGATGTCTTCTCAGAGAAAACCCACAATCAACTTCCTCCCCATCACCCATATGACCACATCATTGAACTTCATCCTGATTTCACCCCAAAAATAGCTAAAGTTTACTTCCTAAATCCTGCAGAAATGGAAACTTGCAAAGTCTTCATCAAAAAACACCTCAGGATAGGTCATATTGTTCCTTTAAAATCACCTCAAGCTTCACCTTTCTTCTTTGTACCAAAGAAAAATGGAACCCTTCACTCCTGTCAAAATTATTGATATTTAAACTCCTATACTGTTTGGAATGCCTACCCCTTGCCACTCATTCCTATGCTCATTGATAACATGAAGGAGTCTACCTTATGCATCAAGTTTAACATATGATGGGGATACAACAACATTCACATCTGAAAGGAAGATCAATGGAAAGCTGTGTTCATCACCCCTTTTGGTTTGTTTGAACCCACTGTTATGTTCTTTGGATTCTGCAATGCCCCACCTACATTCCAGGTGTTTATGAACCACATCTTTGCCAATATGCTAAAGGAAAAATGATTGAAGATCTACATGGATGACTTGGGCATCCATACCAAGGACAACATCACCCTCCATTATGAATGTACAATACAAGTACTCCAACAACTCAAAGAACATGGGCTATCAATCAAACTCTTGAAATGCACCTTCACTGCTCCTTAAATGGAGTTCTTGGGGATAATCATTGGACAAGGCAGGATTGAGATGGATGGAAAGAAACTTGAAACCATTGAGAAATGGAAACCCCCCACCTCAGTCAAAGGAATTCAATCTTTTACAGAATTTGCCAACTTTTATAGGATGTTTATCTCTGATATCTCCAATATTGTCATCCTCCTCAATCTACTCACTCAAAAGGGAGAGCCCTGGCACTGAACACCATCACAACAGAAGGCCTTTGAACAATTTAAACTGACCTTCTCCTCTGCTTCTGTTCTATGAATCTTGAATATCACTCAACCTTTCTCTATCATGACTGATGCCTCTTTGCTGGCTGCTGGTGCAGTACTCATGCAACCCAACAAAAACTCTGACCTACATTCCTGTGCCTATTACTCCAGTACATTCACCTCCATCCAATAAAACTATGATATCTGCAACCAAGAACTCCTGGCAGTCATCCTAGCATTGGAGGAATGGCACCAATACTTGCAAGGAACCACTCATCCTGTTATCATCATCACTGATCACAAGAACCTCATACATCAAAGATCCCTGAAAATCATCTAGATGTCAGGCAAGATGGTCCTTGTTCCTACAGGACTTTGACTTGTGATGGCAGGTCACCCCAGGAATGAAGATGGGCCCAGCAGATCACTTTTCAGATGAAATCATGTTGACACCACTTAAGACAATGCTGATGCATCCATCTGTCTGGAACTGGTCATTATTGGCATCTTGAACCTTGCCTTGGCTAAAAAGTTCAGATCTTCCTCTTAGTCTAATTCTTTGGTCCTTTGGGCCATTGAAAACCTCCAGCAGGGATTACCATTATTCCCTTGCTCCTCCAAAGATGATTGGCACATGAGTGACAGTTACCTTTACTTCAAGGGGTGGATGTACATCCCTCCACATGAATAACAGGCCATCCTTCAATTCATACACAGTTCCCTAACCACTGGGCATGCAGGACACTTTTGCACTAAGATCCTATTTGAATGTAACTTTTGGTGGCTAGATCTCTTTTCTTTTGTCAACACTTTCATCTCCAGCTATGCTGTATGTCAACAAAACAAAGTCAACCACCATCCAACTTGCCTCCTGCTTGCTCCAATTCCTTCCTTCTCCATTCTTCCATTCAAACAGCTCACCATGGACCTCATCACCAATCTTCCCCCCTCCAATGGTTATGACTTGTTGATGGTTGTGGTCAACCATAGTCTTACAAAGGGAGTTATTTTCATACCCTGTTCTAAAACTATTGATGCCACTGGAGTTGCCAAACTTTTTGTTTCACATGTGTTCAAATGATTCAGACTCCATGACTCCCTAATCTCAAATTGAAGCCCACAATTTGCATCAGCCTTTGCCAAAGAACTAGCCTGACTTCTCCACTACAACATTAGACTGTCCACCACATACCATCCACAGACTAATGGACAAACTGAACACATCAACCAGAAAATTGAAACATACCTCTGTATCTTTTGCACCAATAACTCTCAAAAATGGATGAACTTCCTTTCTACAGCCAAATTTCATTATAATTCTATTCCACACAGCTCCACCAAGGTTTTACCCTTTACTCTCCTCCATGGATATGAACTGTGGGCATATCCACTCTTAGGAAAAACATTTATTCCAGCTCTAGAAAATTGGTTGTTTGCCCTGGAAAAAGCACAAAAGGAAGCATTAGCCACCCATGAAACAGCTTGTCAGATTATGAAAGAATAGAACTTTTAAAGTTTCATTTCATGAAAAGTTGGGAACAAGGTCTGGTTAGAAGCAACCAATCTTTGCCTTAACTACCCTTCTAGGAAGCTAGCTTCCAAACATCAAGGCCCCTTTGAAATCTCCCAGGTACTATCTCCCCTTTCATATTGACTCCAACTCCTCCTGACCTGGAAAATCCATGATGTCTTTCATGCTTCTCCCTTATTTTCCTATAAAAAAACTGAAACACATGATTCCAACTTCTTGAAACCTCCACCTGACCTGATTACTTCTAAAGAAAAATATAAAGTGGAACAGATTGTTTTATATTGGGGCACCTTGGAATGTTGCAGGTTTCTGACCACATGGAAAGATTACCCCCCTTCAGAAAACACCTGGAAACCTGAATCCAATCTCTGACATGCTTCCCATATCCTTGAAGGATATAAAAAAACCCATTACCTCAAACTCACCTCCATAGTGGCTACAGAATGAGGCATCTTTTAGTAAAGTACCCCCTTGTATATGCAACCCAGTAATCTTCCCCTCCTCTGGCTTGGAATTGTGCTCACCATCTACATCTTCTTCCTGTGTAATTTTGCTCTTCTCTTTTATGTTGAATGTTCCTTTCATTGTAAATGTCAAGAAGATATCCACCTTTCCTCACTTCCATGTCACATCTTGTCATTGAATCATACACACCTTCCCACTTGCCCACATCCAGCTCTCATCCTATTCTCTATTACAGACTTCATGCCCCTGAACAAGGTTCCCTCTTTTTCCCTAGCTTCTTACAATAACCTCTTGACTCCTCTCAAGGACTTCCTCATCCCCTACTATACCCCACTGGATTCTTGGATACCCCTGTCCAGATCTGGATTTTCCTTTTGGATTCCACATTGGTCTCAGTCTCACAGCATGGTTAGACTTCTATCTGCTGTGCTCTCTTGCCCTCTTTCCAATTCTGTCACAGCTCTCCATACATTCCATATTTCTTCCATTTCTGATTCCACATTTTCTTTGTGACATGGAGCTCCATATCCTTTCTGAAATGGCACTCTATCAGTCTCCTGTATGTTCCCCTTTCTGCTCTTCTTGCAGCTCTCTGCCTCTCCCTTATGGAATGGATCCCCAATGGCCTTCCACTTTTCCAGTTATACTTCATTCCATCTTGATCTGTGTGCTTTCCTTAGAGGTATATAAACTCCCATGTATAGGCTGGTATTTCCCAACTAGTTCTACACATTCATGTTATAATCTAGTCCATTCCAAGGCCTTCACTGTCCTTGAGACCCCAGCCTCTGCCATCAGTGTAAGAAGAGAATATATTCTTTGAGTATTGCTTCAAGCAATACTTTTGTCCAAGGAAGGCTACTTCAATAAGCCTTTTGCTTGCTAGGCACCTTCAATAAGACCTATCAGCCCATGTTTGCTTTGGAACACTAGAGAACTATGCTTGATATAACATCCTCACACACCTCCTCCCAACATTCCACATCTATTCTCTCTTTATCCTTGCCATCACCTCCCCCACCATCCTTAGTGTAATTGAAGGACTTCCCAGCTACCAGAACAACATCACTTGTCAGACCCTCATCCAACTCCTCCACCACATTACTCTTGCACAACTGCAATACTTCAGAGCTTGTCCTAATGACCTTCCAGGTTCTTTTGGCCTGCCCCTTTGCAACATCCTCAGCCTTCTATTCAGACCAGTCCTGGAATTGCTCCTCACCAACTCCTTCCCTTGCTGCTTGGAGGAGCTCCCAAGTGTTACCCTCTGTCCTGCATTCCAGCAGGTCTGGCTTACCCTCACTCAAAAAGAGCAACAACACTATTGTGACTTATTAGTAGTGTTCAAAAGTTTGGTTTAGTCCAGTTTTTTTGCTATATTTGGAAAGACTGGACCTGGATTGGACCTAAAATGGTAGGAGACTTTCCAAAACCAGGCCGGACCAAAAAAGACCAGGTCTAAATGGTCTTTTATGGTCTTAGAACCAGTCCAGACTGGTCTTTTTATAGGTGATGGCATCATAATGAGGCTTAGGGGTGGCTGGGGGAGATGTAGTATGAACCCCTATCTACATTTGGAGCATTACATTATGTAATTTGGTCCGGATTTGGTGGAGATATGCACATTTCCGGGTGACATGTTATAAATTCTCTTGTCAAACTAAATCTGCATGAATCAATTCCAAAAGAATATGATAAAATAACAAAAAATGGTCCAAATATGGTAGATAATGTGTACATACTCAGTTATATAAAAAGACCAAGACCAAGATTGAAAAAGACCAAAAAACAGTCTTTTTTGGTCTTGGTCTTGGTCTTTTTTGGTCCAGGTCCAGTTTAGTTGCAGTCTTTTTCCAGTCCTAGGACTGGACTTTCAAACACTACTTACTAGGCCAAGCACAAACTCCTAGCTCCCCCACTTCCATTCTCCTAGCTCTTTACCTCATCTCTTCACTTTTATTCCCTGCTCCCTCCAGATTAGAATACAATGTGTCTAATCCTGACAACTATGGATTGGCAATGACATGTGTCAACTGCAGACAACAAAGTCATTCCCAGAACAAATGTCACTTTTGAATGTGTTCCCACTATGACCATAGAGGACACATGGGAATTAACTGTCTACTCAACAAAATATCTCAGGCTGGAGCCTAATGGAAGTATGGTAGATCCTACTCAAAGAATAATGACCTCAATACCCTTGTGGATGATGACTAAGAACTTTGATAATTTTGAGCCTGGAGCTCAGATATACAAGAGGGGTAATGTTACAATTCAATTTCTTTGCATCACTTTTTTCCTTGTTTCCATAGTATGACAACCTTACTTCTATTTTGCCCTGAACTATGAGGAGGTCAACCTTTACTTACTCACACTTAGTTCTTCTTCCTTCTCTTTGACTTTGCTTGTATAACTTTGCTTATTGCTTATGGACTGCACTTCTTCCCTATCTGTTGCTTTCATAACAGATACATGTCCCTGACCTTTCCTAAAGATGTTACATAACCAGTAGTACTTACATACCCATATAGCATATATCTTTCTTTATTCTTGTTCTATGCAATAACACTGCTGTAACTTGTGTCCACAACAATTGGTTGGACTGTCTGAGGACATAGAGTCTCTTTATGAATACCTCCCTCAGAGTAAGTATCCCTGACCTCAAGATGCAAGTCTGATGACTCACATAAAAGCCTCCATCAAATGACCATGGCAAGGCCTTTGCAAGATGAATGGCCAGCAGATGACAATGATGATGATGGCAATGTGGGGGATGGCTGACAATGATGATAAATGGACAATGGGGCCTCTGTTATGCTTGCCTCAAATAAAGGGAAGTGTGAATGCAAAGTCTTTTGTAGGTTCAAAGGTTCAAAGTGAAGTTTGTTAATGGTTTGTCCAAGATGAGATTTAGTATCTACTCAGTAGTGAGATGATGACTAGGTGAAGTTGAAGGGTTCAAAGGAAAGGCTAGAAGGGTTGTGTAGGTGTTACATTGAGCATAGTTCTCTAGTTGCAAGACTGAGGTAATCTCCTGGGCACAAGTGAGGTTCCTGGTAAAGCAGGCCAATAGGTCTTATTGATGTAGCCTAGCAAGTGAAGGGCTTGTTGGTAGGGCCTTTCTTGAACAAGAGTATGCTTGAAGTGATACTTGAGGGATCTTAGAGGAGATTGGCAAGATGGATGAAGACCATGGTTAAGGTGGTAATGTGAGTAGTTTCTTCTACTGTGAGGTGAACAGGAACTTAAGGGACCAATGAAGGAACTTTGGAATGGACTAGATTACAATGCAAATGCATAAAACTAGCTGGGAAATCCCAGTGTACATGGGGGGTTTATATACCTTAAAGAAAAGTGCACAGACCAAAACAGAATGAAGTATAACTGGAAATGTGAAAGTCCAGTGGGATTCCATGTTTAAAGGGAGAAGTGGAGAGCTGTGAGAAGAGCAGAAAGGGAGATGGAAGACCAAAAGAGATCCTTTCAAAAGGGATATGAAGCTCTATGTTACAAAGGAACTGTGGAGTCAGAAGTGGAAAGAATGAGGAATGTCCAGAAAGTCAAGACAAGACTGGAAAGAGACCAAGATGTATCTGGAAGGCTGAAGGCTGATGAAACAGCAAGATTTATGCACAGCAGATAGAAGCCTAATGTTACATCGAGCATTGCTTTCTAGTGTTCCACTTGTTGCTCCTGGGGCTACCACCCAGTGAGACTTGGTAAAGTGGCCGATAGGTTTTATTGATGTAGCCTAGCAGGCAAGGGCTTATTGTCAGGGCCTTTCTGGACAGAGTAAAGCTTGAAGCGATACTTGATGGACCTAGGAGTAGGTCATCGATTGGGCAAAGCACACGGACTCAGTGCAAATGCAAGTATTCCCTCAACTGTGAGGCAAATAGAGATCTCAAGGGATCTGAGAGGAAACCTTGGAATGGACTAGATTACAATGTGAATGTGTAGAACTAGCTGGGGAATCCCAGCATACATGGGGGGGGTTATATACCTCTATGGGGGGTGCATGGACCAAGATGGAATAGTGGCATAAATGGAAAGCAGAAGCCCATAGAGGTTCCATGTCTAAAAGGAGAAGCGGAGAGCCGCAAGAAGAGCAGAAAGGGGAACATATGGGAGACCAGAAGAGGTCTGTTCCAGAAGGGATACGGAGCTCCGTGCTGCAAAGGAACTGTGGAATCGGAAGAGTAGAAAGAGAAATGTACAAGAGAGACAGATATGGAAAGAGGCCGAGATGTATCTGGAAGGCAGAGTGCTGACAGGACAGTGAGATCTATGCACAGCAAATAGAAGCCATGTGTGGAATCTAGAAAGAGGATCCAGAACGAGACTTGGGGGTCCAAGAGTCGAGAGGTGTGGAATAGGGGATGAGGAAGTCACCAAGTGGGAGGGAGAGGTCGTCCCAGGGAACGAGGGAAAAAGATGGGATATTGTTGAAGGGCACAAAATCCATAACATTACCCTCCTCGTAAGATTGATTCACTGAATCAAAATTTGTGCTGTCCAACAGGGGAGTCGTTGATGGGGTTGAAGTCCTCCTCAGAGTCTGAACCAACTCTGGAAAGGTGGGTGGAGGTTCCCGGGGAGAGGTGGGGGTTGGAGGGGCATCAGCCTTGGGAATGTCCAGGAGCTGCGGTGTCGCAGTAGGGGCAAATATATTGAGGGCACTCTGTTCTGAAGTAACCTTGTTCTCTGCAATGGAAATACTGGTACCTCCGTCAAAGACAGTGGCTAAGGGGGGAGCCTGGGGCGAGGAGGTCTGGGGGAGGAACTGGGGTGGGTGGCTCAGCGGTAGGTCAACCTGCCATAAGGGTGTGAGCGATCCTGGTAGCAAGAGCTGGAAGGTTCTGGAGAATTGGAGTGACGATGATGGGGTTTCAAGCAGGAGGTAATGGATGGAAGGCAGCATTGATGAGGTTATCTCCATCGCCATGGGAAGTGTCAGGTCGCGGACTATCTCCAGTTGGAGGCTCAGGGGTAGGTGGGGAGGAGTCGACAAAGCCAGTAAAGCAAGTAAGGTTGGCTCCAGAGAGGGTGCGTAGGACATTCTGGAAGTGGAAGTAGGTGCTTCTAGGTGGGAGGGTCCCAAGGACACTAGGGAAGTTGAGAGACGTGAGGAGTTTGAAGCAGTGGGAACAAAGTTCAAGAATGAGTCGTCCAACATTGGCGTTGCATCGTTCATAGGGGGGAGGACGTTCTGCATAGACGTTGCGGAATGCAATGTAGATGCAGTACATCACGATGGCCTTGTGCAGGGCAGGGGAATTTCGCACAAATGCATGGTCCTCAATCTGCAAAGTGAGGAACAGAGTTTCGAGGAAGGTGGCATAGAGGAGGTTGCATTGCAACTGGGGTAAGGCAAGGATGCAGTTGGTGGAGATGTTGGACATAGGGAGTTGAGGCACGAAGGGGGTGGACACAAGTCTTTTATAGATGGGCTCCCAAAGGCCGTACCCATTTTGGATTCTATAAAGAGAGAGGCGGAGTCCTGTTCGAGCGCTAAGGCCTTTGACTACGGGAGTTCTGAATTTGGAGGTGTGGAGTCCCACTATTCTGTTGGGGAGTCACCCCATCTGGTAGCAGCAACAGCATTGCCCCAGGCATCAGTGGCAGCATTGTACCCCCAAGCGGAGGTACACATGCAGGTCAGGGGAATAAGCCCGAATTTGAAGTGTCTACCAAAAGCATCAATCATCCACACATAAGGTGTGGTAGGGAAGTGGAAGCGAGAAAGGAAATAGAGACTGGCCATAGCGAAAGTGAAGATCATCTCTGGGATAGAGAGGGTGACCTGCATGTTTCAAGTCTAGGGGGAGTCTGGAGTTTTGAAGATGTTGTTGTGTTTTAATTTATAGGCTCTGAGGATGTATTTGGCGTGGGCAAGATTGGAAGGAGGTTCCCAGGTGTCTTCCGATGGAGGGTATCCTTCCCAACAGATGCAGAATTGGCGGCAGATGGAGGTGCCATGGTGGGCGATGATAGATTTCATGGTGTATTCTTCTTCCCCTTGGATCTCTGAGGGGGGAGGGTGGTTAAAGTTTGGGCTGTGTTTGGGGGTTTCCTGATAGGTGGATAAGAGTGAAGCATGGAAAACTGGGTGGATTTTCCATGTTGGTGGAAGTTAGAGGCAGTAGGAGAGCGGGAAGAGAACTTGTTCGATTTCGAATGGGCCTTCTCGGCAAGGGGCGAGTTTCTTAGATTGGTAGTGGAGTTTCAGGTTGCGGTTATCTAACCACACCTTATCTCCAACCTTCCAGGGTTTGAAGTGGGACTGGATGTGGTCCTTGACAAGGTTTGCTGCTTTGGTATGAGCTTCTATTGCTTCTGAATGGGCTTGTTCAAGAAGCTTGAGGCGTTTTTCCAATTCGGGGAGGAAGGTGGTTCCAATTTTGGGGTAGGCACAGGGTTTGTAGCCCATCATGAGAGAAAATGGAGTTTGGTTGGTGACAGAGTGGATGGCGGAATTGTGAGAAAATTCTGCCATAGGGAGGAGTTCCGCCCATTTGTCCAGTTGATCGGAGGAAAAGAGGCGGAGGTAGGTTTCAAGTTCCTGATTTACTTGTTTCAATTCTCCATCAGTTTGCAGATGATAGGCAGTGGAGAGGGCCATGTCATAGTTCAAAAGGTGAGCAAGTTCTCTGGCAAATGCCGAGGTGAATTGAGGTCCCCGATCGGAAATGACTTTGTCGTGGAGGTCAAATCTAGGGAAGATGTGTTGAAAAAAGATTGAGGCAATGTCTGCTGTGGAGGCTGTTTTGTTGCAAGGTTGGAAAATTACCCCCTTAGTAAGACCATGGTTGATCACGACCAAAATAGAATCGAAGCCATTGAAGACTGGGAGGTTGGTGATGAGATCCATAGAGATCTGCTGGAAGGGTCGGGAGGCAGTGGAGGTAATGGGCATGAGGGCGGGGGTGCTTGGGTGGGTGTTGACCTTGCAAGCTTGGCAGGGCATGCATCCGGCAATGAATTTCTGGACAAACATGGTGAAACTGGGCCACCAATAGTCCTTTTGTAGGAGGTTGACGGTATGGAAGTAACCACTGTGGCCTCTGGTGGGGGACTCGTGGATAGAGGAGACAAGCTGGTGGCGGGCCGGTTCAGGGACATATAGGCACAACTTGTAGTAGAGTGCGCCATTGTCAAAGTACCAGTCATGAGGGGCTGAGCATGGAAAAGGGACAGTGTCTGACTCCATGGCATGCAACGCGTCAATGACAAATTGGTTGGAGGGGGTGAATTGGGTGATTTTTTCAGTGAGTGCTGCATCAAGAAGATTGATTTGGAGGCCCAGGAGAAGAACTTGTTTGGTGTTATTTGAAGAAATATCCATGTTGTAAAGGCAGGATAGGGCATCGGCGGGGCCCATGCAGTTGCCGGGGACATGAGTCCAAGAGAGGTCATAGTCTTGGAGGAACATTTGCCATCTGGCTTGTCAGTGAGAGAGGGCGTGAGATTCTTTAAAGTAGGTCAGGTTTTTGTGATCCATAAGGATTGTAATGCGGTGACAAGTACCGGTGAGGTAGTATCGCCATTCAGAGAGAGCATTTATGACCGTGAGGAGTTCGTGATCATAGATGTCATAATTTCGCTTGGTGGGGGCGAAGATCCTGGAAAAATATGCACAAGGGTGCATGTCGCCGTTGGAGTCTTTTTGCATGAGGATGGCCCCAGATGCGGTGAGGGAGGCATCAGTCATGACAAAGAAGGGTTTCTTGGTGTCGGGGAAGGCAAGGACCAGGTGGCATAAGAAGGCATCCTTGATTTTGGCAAATGCTTTGGCATGGTCTGGGATCCAGGTCCAAACAGCTTTCTTGTGTGTGAGGCTAAGGAGTGGTTTGGCGAGATCAGAGAAGCCTGGGATAAATTTTCTATAAAAATTGCAGAATCCGATAAAGGATCAGACCTGCTTGATGTTGGTGGGGGGTTTCCATTGGTCAATGGCATTGAGTTTGGTGGGGTCCATCCAGATGAAGCCCAGGGTAATTACTAGTCTGAGGTACTCAACCTCGGTGGCATCGAAGGTGCATTTGGCTAATTTGAGGGCAAGGCACTGCTCACGGAGGCGTTGGAGGACGCACTTGGTCCATTCCTGGTGGAGGGAGATGTCATCCTCAGAGTGTATGAGCATGTCATCCATGTAGATGATGAGCCATCCCTTGTTGATGAAGTCTGCAAATGTGTGATTCATGTAGGCCTGGAATGTGGCCGGGGAGTTGCAGAGTCCAAAGAACATGACGGTGGGTTCAAAGAGTCTGAATGGAGTGGAGAATGCCACTTTCCAGGTATCCTCGGGTCAAATGTGGATGTTGTTGTATCCCCATCGTACATTGAACTTGGTGAACAGTTTGCTATGTTTGAGTTTGTCCACCAAGTCGGAAATGAGTGGAAGGGGATAAGCATTTTTGACTGTATGAAGATTGAGGTAGCGGTAATCTTGGCAGGGGCGTAGGGTACCATCTTTCTTCAGAACGAAGAAGAATGGTGTGGCCTGGGGGGATTGCGAAGGACGAATCAGACTGTTTTTCAAGTGCTCATCAATGAAGGCCATACAAACTTCTTGTTCAGTGGGATTCAAGGGGTAGGACTTAGCTCATCAAGGAACAAAGGAGTCCTCGAGTTGGATGGCATGGTCGAATTCTCTTTTTGGGGGAAGTCCATCGGTGTCTTTAGCTTGGAAGACATTTGCATATTCTTTATAGATGTTGGGAAGTTCTCATTTGGCTTGTCTAGCTTGCTGGGCCAGGTCAGTGGATATGGTCATCTTTCGGATGCCAATAGTGATGGGAATGTGTTTCATCCATCTGAGAATCAGTTCCTCCATTTTGATGTTCAGGTCGATTTTAAGGTATCATATGAGGTACCTTTGATATGTCACATTGGGGGAGTCGTGCCAAGGGACAGAGCAAGGTTCCAGAATGTTCACTTTTCCAGCAGTCCAATCAATGATAGGGTTGACTTCCTACAACCAAGGAAGTCCTAAAATGAGGTTCTCATTTCCTAGGTGGACAACATAGAACCAGTGTTTTTCCTCTTTTTCGCCTGAGCGAAGGGTGAGTTGTACCCGGAATCATATGATGCCTTTGGCATTGGGCGTTCTGTCGGCATTGTGAGCTGAGATGGGTGTCTTGAGTCTTTCTTTGGGCCAATTGTTTTTGGCTATGAGATCATTATCGATGAAGCACAAAGTTGCTCCAGAATTGATGAGGGCAGAGAGGTTGACGATTTGGCCAAGTGAACTGGAGTAAAGTGACACAGGAATTTTCATAGAGCAAGACTTCCTACCAGTTACAAAGATTGGTCTAATAGAGTGGGAAGGCAATGACATCGAGGCATTCCTTCCTTTCAAAAACCTGAGTTGGAGGATTCGAGTTCAGGGACCTCTGAGGTTTGAACATAGTTGATGGTTTCTTCTTGTTCATCAACATTGTTGTCGTATATCACTTGAAGTGAGTGCAGGATGTCCGTGTTGGACAGGTTGTCGTCAGTTTTCAATCGATTGATATAATCAAGTACCTTGTCCTTTGGAGGAGGTGGTGGTGGTGTCTCTGTGGTCCTGATGTTTTGGACTGGTGGTTTCCTATAGTTGGAGGGGCCAGGCTTGGGCGGTCCTCCACATGGATGGTTCCTAGTGTTACATCCCTTCTTATGGCACACGAAACAAAGGTTGTTTTGGATATGATTGGCACATTGAGCAGGAGTAAGATAGATCCTGTTGATGTCCATAGCATTTGGGTTGCACGCGGTGCCCAAGTTGCAAGAGGTCTGTATTGGGTTGCCTCCACCCTGAAGTTGTCGAATACGTCTAAAGACGTTGAAAAATTGTCCTGCCTTTTTGAGCCATTCCTTGTGGGTGGTGGGCTCAGTGGGGAGTGCGGCCATTTTATAAGCCATGTTTGGAGAGACAGCTCAACTGAGCATATCCATAAGGACATGCTTATTGTTGGGGTGGTCAAGGCCGGCTCTCAAGGCTTCTAGTTCAAAATTGGCTTTGAACTTGTGGAAGTCACCATGGTAAATGGGGTCTTCCTGTTGTATGGAGGCTAGGCAGTTTCTGCTTTTGGCATGAAGGTCCGTGGTGAGGAACACTTCGTTGAAGTGAGATAGAAGTTCCGCAAAGGTCTTCTTCTCAGCTGGCATGTTCTTGTCGTCCAGCTTCATAAGCCATCCTTCTGAAAAGGAGGCTCCTCGTCCCTTGCCCATTCTGTTGAGCAGGGTCAGGGTCTTAGCCTGATCATTATACTTCAATGCATTCATGGTGAAGTATCCTTTCATGGCAAGGATCCATCTGTTAGCATCCTCTTGTTTGCCAGAAAATTCTTCTGGGAGACCTGCTCTAAGTTCTCCTTGGGAAGCCACATTGTCTTCAGGTGGTGGAAGATTGATGTCAGGGTTTGGATTTGGGTTAGGATTTGGTTCTGGTGCAGCAAGTGGTAGGGGGTGTTCTTGCAGATACCTAGCAAGGTCTCTGGCGAAGCGAAAGGGCTCTTCTTGTTCGTCTGTGGAAGGGGGAATAAGATTCTGGGGCTCATCAATGCCAGTGTAAGGGTTCAACTCCAAAGGAGGATCCATTATGATGGGAGTGGCGGAGAGGGAAGGTGGGGTGGTGGGATGAAACAAGAAGGAGTGGGCAATGGGGCAAGGCCTAGCCATATGAGTGGACAAGTGTGGGGACTGTCTGTAGGGGGAACTGGAGATGCAGGTTCACTGCCTAGGTTGGGACACAGTGGGTGGGGGGGAATCCTCAGGAGAAGCTTGTGAGGCTTCCAAGGAAGAAGCAGTATCGGGGTTCAATTCTCGCTGACTGAGTAGGTCGGTGAGGTTGATCCTGTGTGTGATGACGAAGTGGGCACACTCCTAGCATGAAAGCTGGAGTGGAAGAAAGCTAGTTCTTTTGTTACGTCGAGTGTTGCTTTCTAGTGTTCCACTTGTTGCTCCTGGGGCTACCACCCAGTGAGACTTGATAAAGCGGCCAATAGGTCTTATTGATGTAGCCTAGCAGGCAAGGGCTTATTGTCAGGGCCTTCCTGGACAAAGTAAAGCTTGAAGCGATACTTGATGGACCTAGGAGTAGGTCGTTGATTGGGCAAAGCACACAGACTTGGTGTGAACGCAAGTATTCCCTCAACTGTGAGGTGAATAGGGGTCTCAAGGGATCCGAGAGGAAACCTTGGAATGGACTAGATTACAACGTGAATGTGTAGAACTAGCTGGGGAATCCCAGTGTACATGGGGGGGTTTATATACCTCTATCATCAGGGAAATTTAGTGGAAAAGATAATCTCATATATAGCTTTATCTACCCTATAAAGTCCTATAAAATATATCATAATGATACACACATTGATCATGCTATATAATCTCTGAGAGCATTTATAGCATAGATCAAAGCTATCATTAAGTTGAAGTAGATAATATAAGTCTATATGATAAAGCATATCATTAGTATAATGTATAGCAGCATGAGTAAGTTGATGTCTATGATCAGTTTTATCATATTGATATAATGTATCAAGCATTATCTGATATTATC